>JAAGAY010132938.1:0-11812 GCA_011801015.1 Ardeotis arabs | reverse complement strand
ACCTCAGGGGGGAAAAAAAAAAAAAAAAAAAAAAAAAGGAAAAAACCCCAAAATACACTTAAAAAAAAAAAAAACAAAACAAAAAAACCCAACAAGTCACGACAGGAGCAAGCGGTGACACCTCCCCACAAACATCCCTGCGCTAAAATCCCCGTTCTGGCCGCTTTCAAACAGGGATAAGCATCGCAGCTATTGATCTTAAACCTGCCTCCTTCTTTCCTTCCCACTGGAAACTTGGTTTAAAATTGATGGAGGGCAATCACAGCAAGCAAATGCACCCTCTTCCCCCATCCTTGTTTTTTCCCAGGATTTCCAGCCGCAGCGTTTGCAGCCCCCCTGGGTGCCCCTCTTTGAAACCACAGCTTGGCCAGGGGTCCTCACTGGGGAGGGGAAATCAGCTCGTGTCAAGCAACTCACACAACACACGAATCCATGCAACGAGGGAGGTTTCTTCTTCCCTTCTCTCCTTGGTCTCTCCTGATTTTTTTTTATTATTTTTTTTTCCCCCCCACGGAGCTTTCCGGCAAATCCAGAGGAAGCCGCTTAGGGGGGAGCTCCGCACAAAAGTCGGCCATTTAAAGTCTTTTTTTCCTCAAAGCTAAAAGGCAAATACAACGGTAAGGAATCAGGAAGGGTGTGAAGACCTCAGGGAATGCCTTTAAACGCCCGGGTAGGATTGCAATTGAGGAGCAAGATTGCAATCGAAGAGCTTTTTCATTAAAGGTAATTAGATTAGCGAGGTGTTAGGCGTGAGCTGTGAAATGCACCGATTCAATCCGTGCCCCGCACTTCGTGGATTTGACTCGCAGTCACACGCGGTTTTCCTCTGACCGTGTCACCTCCCCCCTAAGGTGACTGACTGCTGACTTCGAGCGAGTCCCCAGCGAGTGCCAGGAGCTCTTCCCGCAGCTGGGGTACGTCTACAAAACTTTACAGCTTTTGTTCCAACCAACAACGGTTTTGAGCCGTGATAACGATTTAACTAGAGCAACACATAACGGCAAAGCCAAGAACAGTATGGTATTCACTCAGCTGAATTAGAAATCAAAACCAGCAAAAGCGGGTATCGTTAAGCCAGATCTCGCGAAGTGATACTTCACCTTCCATTTCTTTTATTTCCCTTTTCATTCTATCTCTATATATGATTTTTTATAGCCTTCATTCAACTGACCAGTTTTCCCGTGGAGAGCGCCTGGACCCTTTCTTAAGACAAAGACTCAACCTTGTCAGGCTGCAATATTTTGCCCCTTTCAGTTAATTAAGTCCAAACAATGAAGAGACTGTAAAATCTTCCACGTGATAATTACCTGTTATTTTTCTCCTCAGGCTCATCCTGTTTACGAGCTCTACTGTACACTTTCTGATGAGCTGGCTTCCAATTGCCTTAACCCGTATAACTCACCGGATGGCCCTTGGATTTTTCAGATAATTGTCAAAGTCTGGCATCCTCACTATGAAAAAGGAGGCAGCTCCCCGAGATGTTTAACTCCTTCAGCAGAGACTGCTGTAAATAACAGAAAATTAAAAGGAAGGGGGATCAGGTGGGGGGAAAACAGAAGCATCTGGCAGAAATTTCTGCACCACTGGCCAGGCATTTATGCTCCTAACAGCTAGTTAACCCGCACATACATGTTTCTTCATTTGTCCAGACATTTGCCTTAACCACAGGGCGTAATCTCAACACATGACATAATAAGCATAAGTTTAAACCCCCACTTTGCAATAGGACAGGACTTAAAAAAACAAACAAACAAACAAACAAAATCAACACATATTTAATGAAAAATAATAAGTGCTATTTACAGCTCTAAATATATTTCCATGATTTGCCTGTATGCAATCAAGTCAAGGATATTTTTTTCTGGTGCCACAGTAAGCTCTAGATTTAGCCTAGCCTAGTTGCTGAACCCAACATTTTTCCCTATTCAGGTAAGAATGTAACCATCCTTACACAGCAATTAAGATCAAAATACATCTTTTGGAACTAGTGGTGCTCAAATAAAACTGGATTAAAAGCAGTAGTTTCTCCTAACTGTACAAATCCCTGATAAGTAGAGTTAGTGCAGAGAATAAACAAGTCTCCTTACATCCATGCTGCCTCTGCGCAAGGAGAGTCACGGAACCGACAGGTACAGATGTGCTTTGTAGAGCCATCCAAGTGCTTCTGGGTGTCATCAACCAGGTCACTTTATTTCTGTCTCAGTACAAATCTGGGAGGGGTAACGGACAGGGGCTGCAGCAACCGTGGGACAGAGAGGCTGGAAGAGAAGCAGATCCCCACCAATGCCCAATTCAGCGGGGTGGGGAGAAAGAGACAAGGAACTGCACATGGAGGGACACTGAACACCAGCACGTTCACAAGGGAGTGCTTAAACCAACTGCAAGTTGGTTTTATTTTGCAATTGGGGAAGTTCTGGAGCACACAGACTCATTGTTCAGCCATGCCGCATCAACTCAGCTAACACTTGATATTAATAAAGATTAACACTCTAAACAACACTATCTGAAAAGAGTAGTTCTCCAAACTGTGCTTTCTTGGACACTTGTTACCATGTGAACATATCACACTCACGTTTGAACTCCTGATCAGAAATTTGAAAGAAAAATATTACAAAATGAGAGAAAGTTGATAAATCAACCCAGTGTTGGGATGTAACTCAGTGAGTGGTTTGTAGGACACTCACAGGAGCAGTGAACTTTTAAGGTCTTAGGTTAAATCTAACTTTCTTTTGGCTGAAGAATAAATACTAGGGGCAAATTTTCACCTACAGCTTTCACTGGGAAACCCATTTGGAGGACATTAGTAATGACTCCCTTTCCTGAACCAAACTGGTCCCAGTGGAAAAGCTCTGTGGGGAAAATACTAGTGGAAACACTTCACCTAATCACATTCTCCTTAGCAGATTGCCACTGTGAATCCAGACAGAGTCCCTATTCTGGGGTCTAAGCCTTGGGTACGAAAGCACCGGGCATGTCAACACTGTGGCAGCTGGGAACAACCCCGTGGTTGAAGAACAGAAGATAGGGATACATTACAAAGCCACTTTTCAGCTCCATTACACCGTCAGATGGCTGAAAGGGGCTGGCATCACAGCAGAGAATCTGGCTTACAGCTTGTACACATGTGGCTGTTATTCAAAGCCTTTTCAGCTGTTAGCCAAAGCTGCATAATCCCATAATGTCTGCACCTCACTGAGCGCTCTGTAATCCCATGGTGCTTTTTCTGGTCATGCTTAAACAGCCTTGAACTGTAGCATACCTGCAACTTTAATTCTGAAGAGACAACTCCAACAATATTTGCAACAATAAAAAAAATACATTACAAGTACTGTTTACTCCCCAAGACAATCTGTGCGTTCCATTTAGGGCACTGGATTTAAAACAAAGACATTGAATTGCTTATAAACAGAAAAAGCAAGTAAGCTTCTACCAGTTTACATATTGCAGTCAGGTTTAAGCATAAATCTCCAAGTAATTAGGATGACACCACTCTCCTAACGCTTGAGATTCATTGTTTAAAAGACCACTTTTTTACCTTCTGAAATTCTGGGTAGCTTCAACACCGAGCTCCACATATACTTAATGCTTTGGTGATATGAGAAATTCCAGGTGATCCACGACCTAATGTGGTGGAAAACTGAAGCCAGACTTCAGTGTCAAAACCATTTTCGTATTTGGCTTCCCAGCTCACTCCTACACTGGTCAGTGAGATGATAAGAGATGCAAAAAAACATCACCAGAGGTATTTCAATAGCCAGTCTCTCCTGACTACCTTTTTAATTTAATCTTTCTTTACCCTTTCCTAATAAAGTTACATTTTTCTAGGTTGCTCAAAGGATGTTTTCTCATCACATTGCAAAGAACTTAAAATATAGCTAAACACCATAATTCCTCCTCTGCAGCTAGAGCAGTAGACAAACACGTCCAGCAGAGCCAGGCAGTGGATGCAACTGGAGAAGGGAGGAACCTACCAAGGACGATGTGAGACTGGAGCTTCGCTCTCCCACAAGTTTCCTGGTGACCTCAGGCACATCACTTCAACTGAGAGTTTGAACGAATGCAGGCAGTAACCTCCGTTCTCTCTCCTTCTGTTCAGCCATATATTCTTCTGAGATCAATCTAACTTCAAGGATTTAAACTCATTTTGTTGTCTGGGATAAAAGCACTCATGTGAGTGACTTTAAAGAGTATTAGCCATCTTGAGTTTAGGCAAATGCACGAGCATAGAGTATTTTTACCCTGGCAGCCAGGATGAGGTTTCACAGATTTCAGGAATTAAGTTTACTTGTCCCCACTTCTCAAAAAAAAACCTCTTCCTGTCAAGCCTTAACCGAAAGAAAAACTGGTACAAAACCTTGCCTATGAATCAGTCATTACTACATCATTTCATAGTCTCTATAGGTACAGCACTACAATATAACTATGTCTTGAGGCCATGGTGCAATGGTTAACCCATACTATGCTTTCCAAATTGCATAATGCTGCTAGAAAACTGTCCTCAAAACTTGAGTATTTTTAGCACTCTGGCATTAAAGGTCTCTTTCCAATCCAGTAATTAATTTATTTCTTGTCCTTTGCACAGAACATCAATTGACTTGGCTTTATTGGCATTGTCCCCTCACTGTAGCATCCCACACTGACACCCGATAGTAACTCTATATTCAAAAATAGCTAGACATTATTAGAAAGCAATCTAAATCAACAAAATCAGAGTATTCAGAGTTGTAGGAAAAAAAACCCAAACTATTCCAGTAGCCAATTCTGTACAGATCCCGAGGTCAGGTAATGAGCCATCTTGAGTACAACCTTTAAAGTACAAGATGAAGAGAACCTCACCTTCATCCAAGATAACAGTCACCCAACTTGACTGGTTGCATACAATTACAAAGAAGTCAGCAATATTCTACAGCTGAAAGATGGAATTCATCATAGAAAGGTATCTGAAACCATCTAAAAGCAGTTTCAAAATCATGTTTGGTGGACAGGCAAAAGGGACTATAAATTAATGAAGAAATTGTGATATTGGAAATTACGTGCAAAAAGTAAAGCTTGTCATCTTTTCCTGCTCATGGTCTTTAATTGTCAAGTTAGACAAATGACATTAGCACAAGAGGAATGGATTCAAGAGAACAAGATTTAACACAGAGCAGCCAGTGCCTCCATATGCTGGCATCTGAGGTCTTCGTCTGAAACTTGTAATTAAGTCCTAGACAGAGAGGACCCAGTGAGTTCCAAATGACGACCTTACCTCCACCAGCTTTGGTAAAGCAGCTTTATTGTGCTTTAAAAAAATTTTTATTCTTGTTTTTCCTCATTACCTGAGATTTTGCAAGTCCCATTCACCATGACAAGAATTACTGTCATTCATTCAGTGTCTGAACAGCAGCCTAGGCCACCGGAGACACAGGCTGAATTCTTATCCTTCATTTCATGCACCTTTCCCCCTTCCTGTCTATTCTGCAATCCTTTTCTGAAATGCCTGGCCTACCAGCTCGAGCTTGACCCATGGAACATTGCCACGTACTTCTGACCAGAGCGGCAGCTGAAGAGGCACTGAGACACCTCGTATTTTCCATGTCACAGTACGATGAGATGGCTCTCTGGGCCTCTCTCTCCCTGACAGTAAGATTACAAACATGAATCAGCACAAGATACAGAAGCTGTCCTGTCAATCTTTGCTTTCTTTTTTTTTCCTCCCTTGTGGTTGTTTTTGCCTTGTTTTGTGATTTTTCAAGTTGTTGTTTTGGGTTGGGTTTTTTTAGTGGGCTTTTTCTTTAGTGGCTTTTTTTTTTTTAAGTAACATTGGATTCCAACAGCAACAGCAATGGAAAATAATTCCAACATCTCACTTGTTTTTATTGTTTTTCCCCAAAAGAAAGTGCTTACCATTTTTAAAACCTTGTGAACACCTATTATGGAGGATTATATTTCCCTTTCTCCATTTGTTTTCTTAATATACCTTTAGTAAAAGATCAAACAACTCCCTTTTCAGTTAATCCTAGACAACATTTTCAAAATGTCAGACTCGCCTAACTATTTTACATTGTACAGCAAGACATCCACGCTGACCTCTCTCCTCTAAATTCATCATGTTAGCATAATACAGTCACATTTTTCAAGCAAAAATCTCTTCTGAGATGAGAGGTCAATGCTCAGCATCTCTTACAAATATGTTTGGGTTCAGGCACTCCTAGCTGGCTATCTGCCTTTTCCTCAATAAATGAAATGGTAACGGGGGAATCTATGACAACTTTGACATGTTGTCCGGTCACTGCTCACACACGACTCCCCTTTTAAAAAAGGTGAAGGCACTTGACTAAATGACACCACAATGCAAAAACAAGAGCCTTTTGGGGGTGTTTTTATGATTTTAGCCCTCAACTGCTCAAGTGTGTCTGCCCAGAACTCAGGCATGTCTGGCCTTACCCAGGGCATGTCCCACAAGCTTTCACACACTGGCTTCTTCACGGCTAGCTTCAGAATAACCCCTCTTCACAACAGGTAATAATTTTTCACAAAACACTAAGTTACAACAGCAGCAGAAAAAGAAAAACCGTGGCCATTTTAGGTCATTTTCTTGTCTAACTTAACACCAGACTTCAATAAACCTCATACAACCTTTTAGCTTTTCTTGACCGTGCCCTTACCAGCCACCACATAGCACAGTCCAAGCTGGAAAAGCTGATCTGCCCCTCTCAGGCGCACCAGCAGATGGCTAAAAAATCCAGCCTGGAAGACAGAAGAGCCTTAACAAAACCAGCACACTTGCTGGATAAGAACAGATCCACAAACAGGCCCTCAAGGCTGTGAAACCCAGGAGCAGAAATGCCTACAGTGCTGATTGTACGGCCCCGAGAGGTAACCAGCCCCTCTGCGGCGTTCACTCAGACTCTCTGGATTCAGGCAAAGCCCGTCAACATTGCTCTACCCATTGCAGGTGTGGAAGGCAAATTGTTCCTTTCCTCTTTGGAGGAGGTTTGTGGGTTTTTTTTTTTTTTTTAAAGTCATGTTTAAGTTTTATCTCCCTTGCTCTTCCCTACGTTAAGATAAATAGCCTCAGTCTATTCATTGCTTCCTCAACAGTCAGCTTTTCTAGGTCTCTGCTCACTTTTATTTATCCATACTTACTGCAATTGTTCCATCTCTTCCTGAAATATCACGTCCCAAGACACTTACACATCTCTAGCTACGGACATAAAATTAAATACAACTTCTAAAGCATTTAAAGATCTTCACATGTGGTTAGAATTTAAACAGTATTCAGCAGGTTTCAGCTAAGTTAGATACCTATCTTCCTTCAAAATTCTAAAAATCCATCTTACTTTAAAACAAAGCTTTAAAATGAAACTATTTAAATCATAATAACAAGCCCTCTCTTTAATTTAATTATTTCAGATATTTTTGCCTTTACAATATGTGTAATAACACATGAATCAAAACTAAGATGTGTATTTTCAGTTTGAGCTTAGCAGATTTATAAGCAAATAAGTTACTGGGTTTTGGGGTAACGGTAGCAATATGCATTGGAGTTATCAGTTCATATATTATTTAAAGCACTAAAATGTAACTCTTATCTCACACATTTCAAGCATAAGTCTCGTATTTTATCAATATGGTTGCCCTTGTTATTGTACTCTATTTTACTACAGCTATATCTTATGAGGTTTACTTTTTCTGTGAGATTTTATCCTAAAGGCAGAAGAATCTTGCTTGGTGCCATGCATGTGACTGGCACCATCGGCTTGGTGTGCAATACAGTGATTGACTTCTTTCATTTAACTCCATGTATGTGTTTTCCTCTTCAGATGCTGGAAAAGCAAAAGAATCGTGTAACTTGTGAAAGACTATCATAAATATTCATACATTTTTATACAGAATACTTTTCAAAGTAGTTTTGATATTTCAATCCAAACTTCCAATTATTTTAATGGGAGATATTCTTAACATTTGAATAAATGTCTCAACTAAATAGCATAATTTAATACACTTTTGTTCCACGACAAGACATGATGAAGGGGTTATGATTACTTTCAGTTCCCCTTGCCCAGTTTCTAAGGGAACAAGATATCGCATCAAATTCTGCTTTGTTAGAAACTGCATATTAAGGACTTTAGTGAAACTTAGCATCTAAACATCTCCAGATATCCTTACTGCAGAACCGTAGCTTTTTGGACTACAGGCTTCAAGTCTAGTTGTTCATTGAATGACATTAAAAAAAATTACACTAAAATTTTTTTTCCTATCCCCCCCCCCTTTTTTTTCGCTTAAAGTGTTTTGCTCTGCTGTTTTGAGACTAACCCCTCAGTTCTCTTCAAGTTAATTAAAAAAATATTCAGAGGGAAACCTGTAATTCACACACCCGCATCTCCTGCATTGTGACAATAATGTGCATCTCACAATCACAACACATCCCCCCACTTAGTTGTAACTGGGCAAATGGATAGAAAAGACGTATTTAGTAATGAGATATGCTTGGAAGAGACTTTTTGACAGAGGAAATACTTGGTTTTCAACGCCACTGCCTCAGCATTGGTGTGGGATTTGGCCAGCTGAGGAGATGAGGTGGGCTGGCTCACTCATGCAGTCACCATTCCCATCCCCGAAGAGGAGGTGGCCATGGGGGCGTTCGAACGAGGGCCTGGCGTGGTACGGTGAGCTATATGGTCAAGCACCAAAGACAGTTTATGCCTGCACGAATATATGCAATATATCCACCTGGAGAAACCAATTACTTCAGTGCCACTATTCTCATCTCTCCTATGTCAGAAGAAATTTTTCAGAGCAGTTGTTACTTTATAGGAACTGTTACAAAACCAACACCACAGAGACATCTTTGATCTAGAAGATAGCTCTTATTTCTACCAAATGTACTCATCCCCAAGCAGCCCATCATTACTCAGCTTTGAGCAGTAACATTTAGACAGACAAATGAAATTGATTCTGATGTCTGGAGACTTTAACCTGGAGAATTTCACAGAACTTGGCCAAATGTCCTTTCTCCAGCTTCCTGCTGGGATTGACAATTATCAGTGGTTTCACTTCAGACATAAAGAAACCATATCTGCTTGGTCTGCAGCAGAGAGGCAAATTCCAGGTGTCACACAGCCCTAATCCTGAGGAAAAACAAAGGACCCCAAAGAAAGTGAAGGAGTATACAAACACACCCTTCAACGTAATTTTGATAGAAGCAAATACAATTTGGGAGCATCTGTCAGATACACGAAAAAAAAAAAAAACAAAACCAGCCTGGAGATGAATGTACAGTCCAAGGAGGAGTAGCAAAACCACCTGCAAGACAGAACTGTTTCTTCTGCAGAGATGATCTGGAAACTGCCAGCAGCTCATTATATCAGCTAACAGAGTCAGCAGTGTTCAAACAGGTCTGAGCCAGGATCTCTTCCTTTGATTTTCAGCCCAGCAAGACCATCAGGAACTGCAGCAGAACTCAGGTTTAGTTACAGCAGGGAAGCAGACCTGACATATGGCTTCCCCTTGGACAGTCTCAGGCAAGAGAAAGAGGGGTATGTGCATGCTCAATATTTACTGTTGGTTTGATTACTACCAAACACACTGAGCCGAGGAAGCTTGTACATGGAGCCAGAACACTATTAACCCCTATGGCAAGTGTTTCTATCCCTTCCGAATCCCGCACAACCAGCGGGAAGTGAGCTAGCGCAAACTGCAGCCCAGAGGAGGTACTGCTAAAAGATGAAGTGTCACCTGCACCATCTACAGCTGGCCTTTCACCAGATCCACACGCAACCCCTGTAAAGATCCTCGAGGTGATAGCTCATACTTTTCCGTTTCCGTGCTAAGCGTGAAAAATAGCTCCTCGGTGTAAGCTGCAACAGGCTGGCAGGGAGCAAAGAGGAAAAAGAAATCAGACTTGCAGAGGCTTCTGCAAAGTACAGGAAAACAAAGAAATCTGGTGATGTTTTCTTAAACCACATAGAGTTCTAAGTTGAGATGATTATTACACTAAGTTCCAGGTAGGTATCTTATTGCCTCTTAATAACTTTCCCTTTCATCTACACTCATTACCAGCTAGGCTTATGCATCCCTTTCCTTAATTCAGCTTCAGTTCTAGAGAAAAGATAAATTACACCTGGCTAACTCCATCTAAGATTTTATTATTTATAGAAGACAGGGAAGAGCAGGTAGAGGTGAGGTGCTCTGGGAATAGACTGTGTATTTAACATATTTTATGCAAAAAAAAAAGCACATGATAGATCTACCTAGTCCCTACCCTCTCTGGTTCTCCACACCACCAGCTTTTCAAATAGACTGGGTAAGTATTGTTTAATGCATAGTACCTACCAAGCAAACAAATCACTTTGACTTTAGACCACTTCCCCTTCTCTCCCAAATAATGAAAGTTGCACATATCGCGGTGAATGCAGATGGGGAAAGTAATTTGAAAAATATGTATTTCTCCTCCTACAAAAGATTGGTACGCTCCAGCATTCTAAAAATTTGTCTGGCAACAATAAAATTATTGAATGCCTTTTCCCAACTGAAGACAATTTCTTGCTAGGAATAAATTCAGGTGCACAGAGAAATAGTGAGACTGTCACAAAAGCTCAGCCATCACTTGCTTATTCCACTGACTGACACAAGGCTTTCAGATGGCAGCCACAAACGCCGACTACAAGATCATCTGATGGCATTGATTCTGCTGAGGTTTTCCTGTTGACAGCTCTCTTACCCACTTCCTTCAATAACATCGCATTTACTTCAAAAGTAATTAACTGTCATATGGATGAATAAGCCAGGCACGAAACACCTGATTAAAAAAAAATACTTGCATGTGAAAAACACAAAATTCTATTAAGGGATGGGCTGAACCACAACCCTAATATCCTGGTATATTCCGCAGTCAGATGTTGCACTGAGGTTTTAACTTAAAAGAGTTGACCAAATTGAACAATTGAGACTTTAATACTACCATCAGGGCATTTGTCATCCTGTCTGTTTTTTGGGGTTGTTTGGATTCTTGTTTTTTGGGTTTTTTTTTGTTGTTTTTTTTTTTGTTTTTTAAATATAGAATGATGAGAAAAAGCATGACACCTTTTAAATATTAAAACACAGATCAAGTTATTATAAAGAAATAATATTCAAGAATTCTGTTCTAGAGAAAACAATCTTAAATTTTCTTTCACTTAAGACAGCACAAAGGTGTCTTCAGTCAGGTTTTACACAAAGCCAAACTTTTACAAAAAAATAAATCTCAGTTTCATCAGAGCAATAAATAAGACAACTAAAACCAGTAGTCATTTCAGAAAATGTTGATCGCAGCTAAGTGGTTTGATAAATAAAGCAGGAGCTTGTTACTTTTTCCTCAACATCCTCTATTTCTGACAGCATTAACCTTCCTCGGCACGTGCGTATTTCCACGAAACCACTTTCCTTCCGTTTTCCTCAGGTGGCAGCATGTTCCCTGCTGCTCTTTGCTGTTTCTTGCAAGAGAGGTTGGTTGACTCTAGATGACAAGTAAAACAGATTGGGGCCACTCATCTCCAGCTAGGTTGCACAGTCCAGGCTCATTGTCATAAAGGTGGCCAAAATCACACGCAAACTAATCGCAAGGGCATTATCTCTGTCTCTAGGGGCATAGTATCTGTTATTTTTTAAGCCAAACCTATTTTGGGGTCTACATAGATATAACAGCTGTGAATGCTCTAAACACACAAATGCTTCCAAAATTAACGTCAATGCGTATATTAACACAAGGCAAGAGACCTGTGTTTCCTACGGCTCTCTCTTCTCTCTGTAATGCTTCGTGTTAATTCACAAGCAAGCAGTACAGCACAGC
>JAAGAY010132937.1:0-19335 GCA_011801015.1 Ardeotis arabs | reverse complement strand
TAAATTCTCTACATGGATTTGAAATATGAAAACATTTGAAAATTATAATCTATGATTTATTTCTGAAAATATTTATATAAGATGTATAATGTTCCACTGTTAAAATTTTTACATCTTAGAACATCCAGATGTGTTGAGGACAAAGCGAGTCTGCAGTCTCTTGGTCCTAACTACCAGGTGATTATGGTTGGGCGTTGTTACATGTTAAATGAACCATTACAGGATAAGAGAGGGAAAAACGGAGAGAGATCACATCAAATCTAACTGAGTTCCTTGTGGCAAGATTGCCATTACTTACACAGCAGCCTTCTCCCACTTTGTGAAATCCGTCAAAATCTTGATATTATTTAGTGGTACTTTTTCTCTTTACTGAATTTGTAAATTTTCTCTGATGTTGATTTTTTTCCTCTCCTCTTTTTTGAATCCATGTAGTTTAGACATGATTTGATTGATCATGCTGCAGTGCTTACAGGCTTTCAGACTTGAAGAAACTTTTAAAACAATTTCTTTCAGTGAATATTTAACTGAAAATTAACTTACCAAACTGTCACAGATACTGTAGGAAGTCATACATATTTGATTTCTTCAATTTACCTCATTGATTAAGTAACTTGTAAAGGAAAATTTGAGTAGCATTTATGAGCATGGAGATGTATGTTGTGAGAGAAGGGTGTGTGGTAATCCAGGTTGTGGTTTATGTCTCATCTGTTTCAATAGAGAAGTGATTTTAATAGCCTGTATTCATGCAGCAGTATTCTCTCTGTTAAGATATTCCTTTGGGATGTAAAGACAAATGAACTGAATGAATAGGTACATAAAAATGTCTGTGCCACACACTGAAGTTTAGACCAGATTGAAGACAGCAATTCTTATGGAAATGTACTCAGATCAATGGTATTCTGGAGAAACATTCTTTAAGAAATAGTTCCAATGTTTATACTCTCAGCCTTTCTGAACATTTAGATTATGAATATCTTTTAGGTCCATAGTTATATAATCTGTTTACTTGGAAAATGGAAATATATGGACATTAGTTACATAATCTATATAAGAATCAAATAAAACTTTTCATCACAAATCTCCATGACTATTTACTGTTACGCATATTTATAGGCCATTTTTATATACATCTGTAATAACAAGGAAAGACTTGGCTTCTGATGCACTGTGTGGGGTGTCTAGATACTACATGATACCTTATCTAAGAAGTGACTGCATGCAATATTTTTCATCAGATTTTATAATTTTAAAGAATTTTAGCATTTTTTCTGCATATTGTAGTTTTGATTTTAAAATTTTTCTAAGCTCGGTTCTGAATATTTGTTAATACTGAGATTTTCCTTTGAAAATCTTCCTGTTCTGTTTTCATCCTGCAATTTTAATACACTCTAGAAAAGAGAATTACAACAAAAAGCTTTTTTTTTAAGCTAGCATATTGATGAGTTGAAGGAATTTAATTTGTTCTTGAAAGGTTTTGACTGATGAAGGCCACCAGAATTAGGTTTGATCTTCAGACTAATCATCCGAGAACAATTTAAAAGGCTGCTGTTGTCTCTTCAGTGTAGAAAATACATTTAGGAGACTGAAAGTTCCTTGCTTTCAGTCATAAGTAATCCATTGCCTCGTATAAATCACTGCGACTCTTTACAAAAGCCAAGGCCGGTCAGTAGTTGAAATCTTCATAGATGTAAGTCATTATAACTAAGCCTAGCCGCAGCAGGTTTTCTGCAATTTGTTTTGTGTTTGCAGTATTGCAAAAAAAAGGATAAATCCAATCAAAATCAGGATTTTCATTTTAAAAGTATAAAATTATCACAGAAACTAAGGTCAATAGAGTGGCTGAACCAACTTAAAGTCCGTGTTAAAAGCTGAGAAGACACCAAGTGCTAGTGTCTCATGTTAAGCACTGAGCAGACAGAGAGCATGAGGTTTTGTCGCGAAGCGTGGTCCAGTAAGGCGAGATGGGGTGAACTGGCAGCCCATTGCCATCTGGAGTGAAAGCCCATTGCTCGTCCTCTCTTGTGCTCGCTGATCTGGGCCAAATCCAATATTTACCTGACTTCTAGTGAGCCAGTTTAGGTCACTACACTGCTACAAAACTAAACCATTACCACAAATGAACACTTTTCTTTCACCTTAGTAAGCTGAAGAGTTACTGTGGTATGTTGTGCCATTACCAGACCTTCACAAAAGACACGCTGCCAGGAGCAGCATGGAGAAGAGGAATAAGAGAACCACGTCCACAGACAATGAGCTGTTACAGAGCTCAGCCATCTAACAGACCACATTTGGACTAAGCAGTAAATAACAGTATGACTTTCGGGCAACACTGGCAACATCATAGGCAAAAATGCAAGTTTTGAAAGGTGATACATGTGACAGCTTGAGAGGTGACAGAGTAGGTGAGAACCTCTTGGAATTTCTGTTTACCTAAAATTGAAACCACTTATCTTATCTAAAGACAGGGCTGCACTGCAGTCCATAGTGTGTGTGCAGCTCGTGCTGACAGATGAGAGCTGCTTCTGAGGGTGGTCATTAAAGTATGGATGGCGCGGGAGCTGCAGAGAGTGCTGACTGCTGAAACCCTGGGTCAATATTCAGGTGATGAGTCCGTGCTGAGCTGCTGTGCCTGTGCCCTCATCACTACAGAGGCTGACTACTGGTGTGCAGGTACCCTGTGAGATAAGTGGCTTTTCAGCCCTGGCCTCTGGAAGAGGATGACTTCTCTAAGCAGTAAGCTTGAGCAAATAAGAATCTGTTACGGCACCTTTGTAACAGGAGAAAAAGCATCTATGAAAATGGCAATACTTTGTGCTACTGCTATAGGTTGAGTTCACAAAGTTATATGGTTAAGGCAAACTTTATGGTTAAGGCAAACTTTGTAACAGAAAAATGTATCATATGTGCAATGGTGTTGCCTTTTTCACTAATAGCTCTCTGTGAGAAAGAAAAAACGCAGTAAAAATAGATATAGAAGTTGGCATCTTGACATGATTCCCGTTCAGCATTCCCGGAGCGTGATTTTCTGTTGTTTTCTCCACTCCCTTTTATCTGTACAAAGTGACTGAAAAGTGACTGTAGAACGTTACCATTCTGATTTGCTAACATTAACACCTTCCTTGTATTCACTTTACAGTAGATCAGATGACTAGACAAGATGCATCTCAGTGGAAGATAAAAGCTTCATTTTTCAGAAGTGCTGAAGTCTTAGTGAGCCTATGAAATTCAGTGAGAGCACAGAGTGCTTAGACAACAGCTTTGTTCTTTTTAAATATCTAGAAAGAGACTTGTACACAGGACCCTACCTCTCTGAGCCATTTACATGTGTGCAGTGTGTGAAATCCCATCACCCTCTGGAAGCAGTGACCCTCAGTGACTGCGCTTATACACATCACTGAGCGTTTTACAGAGCTGCGTGAAGCTGAAGTTAGCTGTTACTCTTTATTGACAACCATAAAATGTGCTGTAAGAAGTACTCTATAAGTACATTAAGACCTCCTCAGACCTCCTACTTGGAGACTGTTTTATCATAGAATCATATTATCTGTAGTTTCTGTCTCAGTGAGACTTGGCTGTGCTGCAGTTTTCGTCGCTGGATTTGTGCTGCAGGCTGAGGGTTTTTTTAAAAAAAAACCCATAACAATTTGTAAAAAGTAATTCAGCCATTTTGAAGGGTGAGTCCAGAGGAAAATGCCTTATTTTGTCCATGTTAAAACATCTAAACCACTAATTTGAACTGGTGCATCAGCTTAATTCCAGGGGTGTGCATTTCACGTCACTGCGAAAACTGGCAGAGAATTGGCTGTGTTATAAGACTCTGAACAAAAATCACAGTTCAGATAGGCTTAGGAGAGAATTGTTGGTATTTAGGTGCTATTGCTGATATCTGTGGCTCTACTGAACTTGTTGAAACTCCTCTGTATAACCAAGTATAATATATAGGGACCTTTCCTGAGGAACTGTTAACTAGTTTTCTCCTAAATGTGTGATTTTTTTCTCCACAGTTTTTCCCTGTAACAGCTCTGGACCAAGGCAGTAGAATCACAGAATGGTTAGGGTTGGAAGGGACCCTCAAGGGTCATCTAATCCAACCCCTGAAAAAGCACAGGAGTATAAAAGAAAGACTGTATGTGTTCGGGATTTTTGACATATCTTCCACATCCTGCTGACTCTGGGAAGTTAAAAATGGGTGACTTAGCAGAGGAAAACCACTAAACTGGGACAAGAATTCTGTGGCAGGGACAGGAGATGGAGAAACTGTCCCTGGGAGTAGATGGGTGAGACAGAAGGCTGCTGACTCAGGCAAGGGCAGACTGGGGCTGGGGAGCAGAGGGATGGAAGAAGAGAGGACTGGTGCTGGCCAGTGAGAATCTGGAGCTGGCAATGAGACTGGGATTGGCAGTATTAGCTGTGACATTTCACAGTTTTTTGAGCACTAGGTCTTACAGCTGTGTCTGCATTTCTTGTTCTTTTCCTTGTGTGAGTTTTTATTATTTGAATACTAACACCAAAAAGATTTGACATGTAGAGAATATAGCTGAACGGAAATGATATAATTTAAGTTAAAATTAGCTTATTTTGATAATCTGCAAGTCCATAAATCTATTATTTATTTAATTCTCTAGTGCTTGCTCTGCTTCTCTCAAATACTTTGGTTTTTAAACTACAACAGACCTTTAGCCTAGTGCCTTTCTGTTTCTCCTAACTGTTTTGTTCTTAAGAAAAGCAAAATAAATGTCTTGTTTACCTAGATATTTAACTCCATTAATGTCAGTAAAGTTATGCAGATCTGAACTGAACAGCTAGTCCAGTGTTTCTATGACAAATATGCTCTTGCAAGCCCTATTTCCTTAGCAGTCTTGACCAAGTGTTTATTTTACCTGATTGAAGCCCCTGCTATATGTTTTTTTCATATAAGAAATTCTTACAATATTCAAAATGTCTCTTGCTCAAAGGGAAGCAAAGATTGAGGAAGAAATATGCAAAGAAAAATGAGATTCATTCACCCATAATACTTCAAGAGAAATTAAACCCTTTTCCTTCTGTCTGTGCAGTTGATGGTAGATCCTTTCTGACAAGTTGAAATATGCTCCTAACAAGACATTTTTAACAGTTATACCAAATAATTAAAGAGCTTTGAGTGAGCGCTCTATATTAAATTCTTACTGCATTAAAGGAAAATAGTGTAATACCCTTTCAAACAACACCTTTTTTAGCCAAAGCTATGTATTGATATTTTGTTCCTTATGGAACAGATCATCATCATGCTTAAACTGAGCTCCTCCTTATGTTGGTTGGGGAGAATTATATGTTCAATATTGTTCAGATAGTACTTTCTGCAATTTGCATAAGCTTGTTATCATCATTTATTTTGATTTGTAAATATATTGTTCCTTGAGTAAATTTCAACAGTCAAGGTCTCTGATATAGATGCACTAAACACATTATTAAGTTATTTCTATGTCAATAGAAGCCATAGAAGCTGTCTCTCCTGTTCACTATTACATGGTCCTTATCAGATTATAGTAATGGGATCAGCAAGTTCACAAAGCAGAACTTCAGATATTGAATTCTGTGAAATAAGTTTCAGTATCTTTTTAGTTTGTTAATATATTTCATCATTCTTTTTGCTGCTGTATACAGTTTTGTGAGTATTTGTTGTTCTTTAGGTCCTTCTATCCCTTTTTAGTTTGTTAATATATTTCATCATTCTTTTTGCTGCTGTATACAGTTTTGTGAGTATTTGTTGTTCTTTAGGCCCTTCTATCTGGATGTTTTTTCCTCCAACTTCCTTTTGAAAACTCGGCTACTGCAAGAGTGGAAGTTATTAAAGATTTATCCTTGTATAAGCACAGCTAGTACAGTTGGCAAATCTTTTCTAATCATATTTGTCAAGAGGAGTTGTAAATAATTTTGAAATGGATTGTCTAATAGGGAATAACACATGGGAATTCAACTCAATAGTAGAAGATAAATTGATGAATTTGCATTTTGCCTGCCATTTCAGACTCTGGATCTGTATTCATTTGTACATTTTTACTCATCATGTTTGTTTATTTAATATGTAACTGAAGTTATATATACAACAGCTTCCTAAAGCGCTATTGTTCTTGGGGGACAGGCAGGGTAGGATCTCATTGTGACTCATGGTGGATACAGCTGCAGTCTACCAGTTGCACAGCCGTGATTATAGCGTATCAAATCAACTTGCCATGTCCTAGTGTTTATTGGAAAGGTAAATATGCTTTTGACTCCAAAATTTATACTTTATTAGGCAAGTCTTACTGTGGTGTAGAAATATTTTGGTTCCACAAGTATATGCCAAGTACCTGGCATTTTCATTTCTATGCTACTGCAGAACTTTCTCACACTGGCCAATTCATCAGATGGCTAGCTAAGCCCACTTTGATGGCTCAGGAATGCACAGTAGGTCTTTTTCAAGGCCATGGATCTGGCCTGCCTATTAGAGGTTTAAATTTGGTGTTAATCCAAAAAATAATAATCCACCAAATGCTTTGGCTATAATATTTCCTGTAAAAACGAAAGAGATTTTGCTGAACTAGACAGCTCCATCAGATCATGTGCTTGTGAACTATTTATGATAAAAACATAAGTATAGAAGAGTAGCTGTGTTTCCATATTACAGGCGGAGGTATTCTCAAGGGGGCTCTAATCCTTGACTGCTGCTTGTAGGTAGTGTTGCAATAGAACTAATATGTTGCTGTCTAGAGTCTAACTTGGTCAATGACATTGCTTTATTGCGCAGGAAAGCTCTGCTTTAGTACGTGTGTAGTATTTCTGCTGTTTTTTCTAAACCATTTTTATAGCTTCACAGAATTTAAAATGAATAATTACCATTACAGCATCTAATGTGGCCTGCTATTTGTCACAGTCCATTCAGTGTCATGCTGTTAATTTGTTAGTGAGCTCAATAACTTGTATGACTGAAGAACATCTTGTGTTTGATCAAAGGGCGTTTCTTGAAAGGCATCCAGCATTTGTGTGAAGGAGAGATGGGAATCTATGATGTCTCTTGCTAGTTCATTTCAATAGATGATTCCTGTTGTCATTTAAGGTGAGGATTTAGATTCCAGACATTCATCTAGCCTTGCATATGTTTTAAACCTTCATCTTGAAAGATACAGAGGCTTAATTTTATGCATTCTAAATCATCCTGGTGAAGTCAGTGGTATTAATTATAAAGTACAAGTTTCTGCATTTGCCTAAAACTGTGTGGGAACAGAAGCAGCGAGCAACATTCTTACCTATATGTAATCTGGGCTCCTGAGGTTGCTGCAAATGGCAAAAATTCATCTTATTAAGTTTGGATGCATCTTCATTAATAATTATGAGGATTCAACCTAACAAAAAAGATAAAATATTGCTAATTCAGTCACTAAACAGATCTCCTAAGTGCTTGGCTCTGGAGTTTAGCTAGATGTCTTTTCCATCTTTTAATATGAGGAGGTTTGAATTTAAAAGATGTGAAGAAATGGGGAGTGAAAATAGTATTGTATTTTAATTAAATAATGACATTTCTGTGTGCGAATATGCTTTGTTGTGTGCTACATGTGAAATTGGCTGATTTGCTTTAGGTTTTCAGTATAGTCATTTAGATGTTGTGAGCTAACAAATCTGTAAATAGATTACTATTATTTAAAGGAAAATATTAAAATAAAAGAACTAATATAGGAAGAGATCTACAGAAAAGAGAATTATAAGTTTTATTGGAAGAAAAATTCAAAATCAGTTGCATTTAGATTAAGTACTTTCCTGACATTTAAAATGAGGATCCAAGAAATCAGAGGATAATGGTTATGTCTATCATTATCATTTCAGTGATAAGAGAGTATGTTATATGATGCTATGATTTAACTATTCATTTTATTAGACAAATATGCTTAGTGAATTTAAAATCCATGAGGAGAGGCATTGCTAAAATTATATGAGGAGAAAATATGGGTTCTAAAATTAGACTCAATAAATTATTCATTAAAGATGCATTATATACTTGAAAATTAGAAACTTAGAGTTATTTAATTTGTAACTGGTTGAAGTTCAAGATCATATTTTACTACATGCAGACCTAAAATCTGTAATACTTTGAGTTAACATGTTCAGATAATATTTCAAAGGGAAAAAAGAATAAAGTTTATAATAACCAAAAGCCAAGTATCAATGAAAGAATATAAAAGAGATAGATTTCATAATCCATTTCTTAATGAATGCATTTATTGAAGAGTGAGAACAGACATGAAGTATTTTTCCTCTGGACTGCAGAATAATTTGTGTTCTTTCAATATTTTACTTAGCACAACATTGTATGGTGTGGGGTATCCCTTTGGTCAGCTGTCTCAGCTGTGTCCCCTCCCAGCTTCTTGTGCACCCCCAGTCTACTCACTGGCAGAGCAGTGTGAGAAAGATAAAAAAAGTCTCTTGACAGCTCTTGTGGGGTGAAGGCTAAGCTTTCGGTGGCAGAGAGAATCCTGTTGCAGTCTGAGGCCAGGAAGGGTTTGTGCTGAATCGACAGACCTTGCTGGAAGTGTGAGCAGCTGTAGTCGTTTTTGTGACACACCAGGTAGCACCAGCCTGAAGGAGCAGGGGTTGAAATGCTTTCTAAAGGCATTCTCTATCATGAAGTATTTGGGGTGAACCAAAGCAAAAATTAGAGTTTGGGTAAACTATGGCTACTCAATAGACTTGGCATCACATACTCTGCAAGGCCGCTTCGCGAAGAATTAGCATACTGAGAGTATTAAAATAAATGTGGCACCCTGTATTTTCAGGTTTCCCAAAAAGAACAGAATTTTCTGTGTCTCTAAGACTGCTGTATTCTGTTATCTGGATTGGCCTGAATTACTAACAAGATGCAAATAGGTGAAATTAGCATTTGAACATATCCACAGAGCTAAGCACCAGCCCTTCTGTGCTCTGAACTAGAGGGGCATTTGCCAACCCCAGTTCAACAGCCATTTCCACATGTTAGTATGTGACTGATAATAAGCTCGATAGAGTAGCCGTTCTTACTAGCATGATCACAATTTGGATAAATACAATTATGCTCTTTCCAGCTGAGGGCTTGTTTGTACATCTTTGGCAGAGGTGGTAGAAGAAGTAAGCGTGTCGGGCTTTGCGGCTGACTGTGTAGATAATGTTCTGGATGGGTTTCAGGACTAATCGAAGCAGGCAGCAGCCCAGGCTAATCAGGGTTGGTGAAATTGCCCAGCTGATTATTTTGCGTGCTGAGCTTGCTGCGGCTGCTGCAGGACAGATTAATGTTCAGCACAGTGGCTGCTGCTAGAGAGAAGGAGGGGATGAGCTGAGTGATATTTTCAAGTTGCAGTGACAGCTGTGGCCTGGACAGGAACAGCCATGGTGTGGCAGGAACATCAACCCTGGCTCTGAATGTCCTCTCACCCTCATCTTCAGCTCCATCTCTTCTGCCTCCCTGACCCCTACTATGGGACAGCAGTAGCCCTCAGTGCAGAAAAGTTCAATTCTGTCTACAAAGTTGAGAAGCTTTGCTTTGGTTCTGTGCATATCTGCTAATAGTGTTAGCCTTCTGCAGGACAGAGTGGATTAAAGCGCGCGGAGATGTCCTTCTAATGAAGTTTATCAGATCGTAATCTAAACCAGCATATTGATGTTGCTCTGTTTCACTCTACAGATGATACCTGTTATTAGGATGGGGATAATGTGTGTAAAGGTGCTATTTTACTTTCACAGTTGCAGCAGCAGAACAGTTCATTATGGTTTCTGGGACTTTGATAAAGGGTTTTCTTTCACAGAAAAATAATTCTTTCAGTGACTGCTATTGACATCTATAACACCTACAAACAAGCAAAAAATAATTAAATAACTGGAATACGAACATTAAATAATGAACAACTCTCTTTCATATTCTGTAACATCCTCAGGAGGAAAAAAAAAAACGTTAAAGGGACTCCCACAGGTGCTAATTGTTTTTCCTAGGGAGAAGGAGAGGCAATGCAATAAGGTGTTTTGGCTCATTTACATTTGCTGATGTTTCTTCAATTTAAGTTCAAAGTACTGACAAAAAAAAAAAAAAGGAAGAGAGGTGACAAAGAAATAGGGAAAGTCTTTTCCCATTGGTGATTGCTTTGTTTGGTGCAATAGGTACAGGACTATGTAAGCGTATTTTTTGAGAATGGGTTGGCTTTAATATCCAGGCTTTAGGTTGGGGCTATACTAATTGCCTTGCCTTTTCTCCTCCTTTCCTTTCGTTATCAGTTTGGACAATATTGCTTACTGTATCTGAGCTTCTCATACTGGTTATGATGGTGGTGATAGCATGAAGTCAGTTGAAAAGCTGGACAGTTTTTGGACCTGTTATATAGAAGTCAAGAAAATGACAGATGAGAAAACTGGATGTGGTGAAGGGAGAAAGTGCAATAGTGATTGTGACCATATTCCTGAAGGCTCTTCTAGATTCAGCCAGTCAGCCACCTCACAGGTTAGTGGTCTGGCCTATATAGTTAAACAGCTTAAGTAATGCTGAGTAAAGCAGTCTAAAAGCAAAGGTTTTGTTTCCAGGATGACAAGATAAGAGTTGGAGAACCCTGATGGCCAGTAGTATCTCCTAGTTGCTCTGCAATGGTGAAATCTAGGCTCCACTGCAGTCAGCAGGAGTTTTCCTATGGTCTGAAGTGTAGCCAGGTTTCAGTGTTGAGAGGGGCATTATCACTGATTATAAAGCCACCAAAGTGTCCAATTCTAGTGTGAGAAAGTATGTTTCTTACTTTTTATTTTTAAGTAAATTTATAGTTGAGTTTGAAGAGTTTATGCAAAGATTTAGACGTTGAGTTTATTTTCTGTTTAATTCATCCGCTAAGAATATTTTTCACTCTCCTGAGTTTAGTAGGAAATCTCTCATATGCATCAGTTGCAATGAGGATTTATGTTTTAATTTAAAAAATGAATCAAATTAATCTAAGCCCTTCAAGTTAACCTGTTTTAACAAATGCAAATGCTCAGCCACTTTCTTGCAAAGATTAGTGCTCACAGCCTAGATTTTTCTAGTAGAAGCCAATAGAAGCTGACCACGATACAGTTTAGAAAGTGTTAACTAGTCATTTTACTCAAATTTCTTAAGAACTCTTCTTCTCAAGTAGAACAACATAAAATCGAAGCTGGCAGAAAATTATATCGGGCATAAGAATGAGTAAAAAAAGATTGTTAAGTAATAGAGAAATATTTAAATATCTGACTGGAAAGTGACATTTATGTGGATGATCTGTAGAATACCTAGAGTTTATTGTGCCTGATATTTTTAATCCTACCAAACTTTAAAAGATAAATAAAGAATCAAGTATTCTGCTTGTTTGCACACTTTCAATTACAGTGTTTATTTTTTCCTAATTTTTATTTTGAAAAAATCTTGAAAATCAAAACAATTTTTTCAGGGAGCCACAATTTTGAATGAAATATTTGTTGCCTTTAAGAAAACTCTAATTATTTTCTTTAAGAGGAAAAAAAATCAGATTAATTAATAGTATTATAAACCTTTGCTAAGAGTTATGATAGTGAATTGGCATACCAGATTAAGTCTGTTCTCAAATGCCTCTGCAGATGTTGCTAAGTAAAGCATTTGTACCTCTGCCTTGAAAATCATCTGTATGTAATTATTAATTGCATCTGTACCCAGACTGAAATGTTTTTGTAAAGCTGTGCCTCATCTTTGACTGAAATTTTTAGTCGTCTTGTCAAGTATATTAGTATTACTTGTACAAGAATGTGTTTGAATTACATTTATACAAATACTCCCATATGGTGTAGTTCAGCCCGGATCAGGACCAGACTACGCAGTCTCTCTCTCACTTGCCCCACCCTCCGAGAGAACAGGGGGAGATGATATAAGAAAAACGGCTCGAGGTTTGAGATAAGGACGGGGAGAAATCCTTAAAATTACCGTCATGGGCAAAAGACTCAACTTGGGGAAAACTATTCATTTATTTCTAAAACTAGCAGGATAATGAGACAGGGAACAAGATAAGCTCCCCCAACCCCTCCCTCTTCCCAGGCTTAACATTATCTCTACCACCTTCCCCCTCCCTGCGTGGCACAGGGGGGAAGAGGGAATGGGAGTCGCGGTCAGTTCATCACGCGTTGTTTTATGCTGCTACTTCGTTGTCAGGGGAAGAACCCCTCACATTCCTCCTCTGCTCCATCTTGGGGTCCCTCCCACGGGCCACAGTCCTTCATGAAACTGCTCCGGAGTGGGTCATCTCTTCCATGGGGTGCAGTCCCTCCAGAACAGCTGCCCCAGCGGGCCCTCCACAGGCTGCAGCCTCTTTCAGGCCTCCACCTGCTCTGGCATGGGGTCCTCCACGGGCTGCAGGTGAATCTCTGCCCCTCCGTAGACCTCCATGGGCTGCAGGGGGACAACCTGCTCCACCATGGTCGTCACCACAGGCTGCAGGGGAACCTTGGCCAGGAGCCGCATTACTCCTCCCCCTACTTCTTCACTGACCTTGGTGTTTCCAGCCGTTCCTCAGGACAGGCTGGCAGACACCTCTCAGGATCGTTTTTACATCTTATTCACTTCTCATCTCCTCTCCACTTCTTGCAGCCGGGCTGGGCTGAGTTGGGCCCAGTTGGCTGCCCAGCAGGAGGCCAGAAGGTGAGGCCTGCAAGGCCCACAAGGCTTGCGCCTCCCCCTCTCTGCCCCCGCTCAGCTGCTTCACATCTTCTCTTCTTTTTTTTTGCTGGTTTTCCCCTTCTTAAATATGTTATCGCAGAGGCGTTATCATGGGACATTCTGCTACCAATTGGCTTGGCCTCGGCCAGCAGCGGGTCTGCCCTAGGCCCGGCCGAGTCCACTGAACAAAGGGGAGCGACTTCTAGCAGTTTCCTACAGAAGCTTCCACCTTAGGCCCCCCCTCACTAAACAAAACCAGAGCACCATATCAGGGCCTTGGTGAGTTATCTTAACAATTTTTGGACAATTTCTTTTTATAAGAATATTTAGAAAAAATATAATCGCAAATGTAGTTTTATCAGTGCGAGAGAGACCGATATTGCTGAAAGACTAATATTCAGGCCAGGGAAATTCAGACTGATGGTGGATAGCAGATGTGCTTATGAAGTCAAGGGTTAAAATATCTCTCTGTTAAGAAGGTTGTAAGGATTACATCTTTTTATAGTATCGCACATATGACTAAGCAGTAAACAGCATGTCATCTACATTCTTTTTTGTAAAGTAGGTTGTGTCATGACACTTGATCTATGGCATGATACAATGTAGGGTTGTAATACAGTTGAGAAGTGTGCATGTGACGTGTTCTACTTTTTTGATGTGCATTCTTCATGGAAAAGAATGCTCACAATCTGAATAAATTATGCATGGAAAAAAGGTAGGTAATGTTTTGCTTTCAGCCAGACACTTCGACTAAAAAATAATAGAACAGTGTTGTGGCACAACAAATTCTTAAGTGTGATAAAGCTGAGATAATGTCATTGTAGACTTTGAATTTTTAATACTATGTTCTGTCAAAGTGACAATTGTAAGTGTTTAATCTAAATTAATCTCCCAGTTTTCTGTCTCAGAATTTATTTTGCTGTTGTAGATATTTATATCTACAGGGACTTTTATTTTTCATAGCTAGTTTCTTGATTCAACTTATTAATAAACAACCTACGCATTCTTATCTTTGGTTTGACATTGCTCACATTCACAGATAGAGTTCATTTGGAATAGGATGCTCTCCTAAGGCAGTGAGGTGAACAAACAGCACAACACATTCTTTGTTTAGAATGGAAAGGACAATAAAATACGATCATTATAATGTAGTGCTTGGGCACTGAGGTGAATTTAAAAGGGTAGAATTGTTAGCTGTGACCTTCTTTCTAGCCTGTAATTTGTCTGAGTGTTAATGATTTTCTTTATGAATGCGAACTGTAAAGATTTGCCACACCCAACAATTGCAGTATAACAGTTATAAACTGTGAAAAAGAGTTGGGGGATAGAGCTGAAAACTGAGAAACTAGAACTCCTTAGTACCTTTATAAAGTCTATAGGCAAACCAGAGTTTGTTGAGCAGTTTTGAAGACTGCCTTTATTACTAGGTGTGTCTAGGATGTGGAAAATCTGTAGTCAGTGAAAAATTAGGCATTTTCCCTGTCTGCTTTTCATGTTATGTGACATCAATAAACAAACATCTGCCTTACAGAAGCCCCATAATCCTCTGTAACTCAAGTCTTTGGGATTAGCCACCTTTTATCTGAACATATTTCTGTATCTAATCTTTAGTTTTTTCTGTGTTATGGGTTTTTTTTCCCCCCTCCTAGTCTTGGTCTAAATATTGCCCTTAAGAAAACAGACTTTTAGTGTAATAGCTGTGTTGAAAGATGTATGTAACGTTATTAAGAATTTTGTTTTTTCTTCTACGAATGTTTATATTTCTTAGCAAATAAAGAAACTGGAGCTTTTGGAGAGGGTTAAAAAAAAAGCCTGTTGATGACCTAACTAGATTTCAAAAAATCATTGTGCCACAGCGTAAGATTTGATCAAGTAAAGTATTCATATTCACAAAAGAAATTAAATTAAGATTACATTCTGGAATTGAAAAACTTGGAACCTTTATATCATGGGCAAAAATTTATATTGGTTTGCTCACAGTTTGTTCACAGTGGATTCATTTCCATGGTATTTTGGTGGTAAAACATTTGGCAAGTTATTTCCTAACAGTGATGCTAGCATCGCCCAATGCTGTGAAAAATTTGGATAATGAGAGAGTCAGAAAGTGTCTGCCAACCTGAGAAGGCAGAGTCATACAGTAGGATCAATCTTTGCTTTTTCTGGCACCCTAGTAAAGAAAAGGGGATAAAACGGTTGGAATGGAGAGCAGAGAGAAAAAAGAATAAATAGAGATATAAGGAAAAAGAAGAAAAATGGGAACTGTGTGAATCTTACAAGAGGCATTTGCAACAGAGGGAACTGGGACACAGGGCTGATCTAGGTCTGGGTAGTAGGATAGGAGGGCAGTAAATCCGGGCTAACACCCTTGATTCGCCCGTAAGACTGCAGAATTGCCATGCAGCAAACAGAGTGATTGTGAAGTTAATGCCTGTCGTTGACATGAATAGGACTGTTAAAATGACTAAAAGCACTGCTTGTACAAATCCTCCAGGTTCTCTCATGGCTGGTCACTGCATGGCCACTGGACAAGAAAAAAATTAAGTGGTCTGGTTTTGGAATTTTGGATCTTCTATTGCAATTTCAGCTTCTGGAGTACTGTTCTGTTTTCCCGAAGTTCAGTGATGGTTTGGTCGACAAATAGGATGGTTCAGCATATGTTTTTAAAGAGAAAATTAATTGTAGTGGGGGTGGGGCGTATTTTCTGCTTTGAACATTTATCTTTTTGCTTGTGTGTGTCAGGTCAAACTAATCCCACCTCCAGCTCAACAAGTAAAAAAGAGATACAAATAATCAGTTTTACATACAAAGAAAGTAAATGCATACTTCACTTCTTTCCTTCTTCTTTCTTTTTAACATTTGAATGGTAAAGTTTTGAGAGAATTTATGAACTAAAATTTGAAGTTTATTTCCCCTCAAGATTGTTAGATGTTACACTCTTTAAAAATACATACAAATTCACACTTTCATGTTCTTCCTTACATAATCTTTCAAATCTGAAATATATTGTGAATGATGTGATGTTCTTTTTAAAGTTTTGTGAGATCTGAAGGTGAAATTTGCTATACTAGTGTTAGATTAAGAAAATTGGCAGGTATATAACAGCAGTTCTGATGAATCTGTAAATACATATTAAATACTACAAATATTTTATAAAATACTAATTTTTTATGTTAAATGAGTCCATTATACTAGAGAAATTTATGTTACAGCCTTCTTTGCAAATTTGAAGTTGCAGTACAGTTATTATTATTTCAAAAGGAAAAATGTAGAAACTTTA
Organism: Ardeotis arabs; assembly: GCA_011801015.1. NCBI lineage: Eukaryota > Metazoa > Chordata > Aves > Otidiformes > Otididae > Ardeotis > Ardeotis arabs. Next base: position 3,400 of record JAAGAY010132937.1, on the reverse strand, counting down.
GTAAATTCAATCCAAAGAAAAACCCAGCATTGTACAAATATGATAAAGCTACTTTCCCCTTTTCCTGAACAAGTCATTACAAAAGATGCAGAATATGTTCTCTGCAATAATCCAGGCTTGCTATACAGTTTACATACGTGGTTTTGCTTGTACCTGCTATCTCTGCAGTGTTACATGACACAGAACTCAGATTTGAAGAAACAGAAAGGAAAGCATAGGCAAAAGAGAGAACTTGATACCAACAAAGCACTTCCCATTTCTTAATACTTTTTTTTCTTGGCCTTCATGGTTTATAACCATTATGTTTTATATCTTCTTTCTACAGCTGAAAGGGCTTTTTTTTTTTTCCTCTGAAAGATAAATTGGCATCTTAGTGAAAAGACCTATCCCTGTCAAATCTCTTCATTGTGCTATCCCGTTTTTTGCTGTGCTTCTTGTAAGCACCCCAGAGAGCTGGGAAAACGAGCTGGTTTGCTTCTCATTGCCAAACATCAGCAAAGTTCTACTTGCAGAGCAATTTATGGTTGGAGATGTACAATCCTGAAGAGGATTGCTCTTAAGGAGCAAGTTGATTTTCCTGTGAAATTCGTGACAAGAACTGCCATTTAAAATTGTAATACGGGCAGATTTCATCTAGAAACCACTGAGAGTTCAGTGTGGAGCTCCACATTTTTACAGTGCCTTTCAGCTGAGCAATGACTGGAAATCACAGTTCTAGTTGTGCTGTTCCTTGACAATATTTGCTTTTTGTCTGGGACACCCACCTTTGCCTGTTCTGGTGTTTTGGTTGCTGAAGTTCTCATTTTGAAAGTAAAAGCCATGTAAGAGTTTCCTCTTGTGCCAGATCCTAAGAAGTTCAATGTTAGATTTCTTTTACCCAGCATCCCGTTCAGACATTTACAACACTGCAAAGAAAACAACCTGAAAAATACTAGCAATTGAGAGTGGAAATCCAGCCTGGGAAGTGCATGTGGTATCTAATGTTGGCTTATGGGAAAATTTTTATTAAAATATGGAACTTGCTTTAGAGAAGTATTTTAGCATATTCACAAAAATATTTTTTGCCTATAGTTGAAAAATATTTTCAGTGGTATGAAGAAGTAAAAAAATTGAATTCACTTTTCAATTTGAAATGTTAATGTATACTAGTATCCATTATTCTGAGTCATTAATAATGAACATGGCAGATCAAAGGGCAGAATATGCAAGTCATGAATTCAGAAGTAAGCTGAGAATTTTTCTATTTCCTTTGGAAGCATTTATATGGATTATGGTTATCTTTTTCAGTAAGTATAGTGTTAATGTATAATTAAATTAGGAATTTCATAAACTAGTTTATACCTATAACTTACTCCATATTCTCCCAGTAGTTAAAAGTATGAAATAATATGATGATATGAAACATATGAAAAGTGTTTCTAGGAATAGGTATTGAAACAGTGCAGTAATATTTTAAGATGCTGCTGTTGATAGTAATGATGAAACAGACTGATAATAATATTATTTTTCTTTATCAATTACATTATGTTCCCCATAGACTGCACAGTATAGCGTAGACTTTTCAGAAAGTTCTAATGAGAAACAGACTGAGGACTTAAGTGAATTGTATGTGGAAGAGCTAAACAATAAAAATATTTTTATGTTAAACTGAGTAGCAAAGCTGTATTCAATATCTGAAAAATGTATATTGTTTTAGTGCCAGCAGTAATGATGAAGTTCTGGAAAGAATCCATTAAATGCAGCATTATGTTCTTACAGAAAGACCAAAAGGTTTGTGTATATTAACATAAAGCTTTTGTAACAATGCTACTTTACACATTTCAGCTTGGTATAACTCATGTGACATCAGACACCCAAGGCAAATTTTTTCAAACTACAAAAATAGTTACTCTTGACAGATGAAAGTGAGGTTTTCTAATTTTTATTTTATAAATTCCAAAATGAGAATTTTGTATATGAAGAAACAGTTTTCTCTCTATTCTACAAAAGTATGTTAATGAATACATTTAGCGTATTTAATATAATTTAATTAATGAGGATACTTCTGTTTGTATGATACTCACTTCTGTGATGTTAGCAGAAAACAAAACAAAACAAAAAAATCCCCATCAACATTTTTAATGTGTGCATTTAAAAGAGATACATTTATATAAAACAAAGCCAAATATTTTCCTGAGCCAAAATAAAAAAATATTGTATAAATACAATTTGAGAAATGCTGACCAGATTCTTACTTACATTTGTATTTGCAATGCCAACTGACAACTTTCTGGCTGATGTCAAATATAGACTGAGAACAGTATTTTGATGTTCTTAAATAGAACCTGGTACCTTCTAGATTATAATGAAGATTTTTAAATATTGAAATAAATAATATCCAAGTTGAGTAAAAAAATATGTGTGCATAATCCTAAACATCACGGCTGCAAGTACAATTATTTTTTTATTTTATTCGTTCTATTAATACATAGACTGAGTAACTGAATTTAAATTTGTTTTATGTGAAATAGCTGAACCAGGCAAACTTTTGATGTAATTTCTTTCTTTTTTTCCTAATTATCCTTCCAGAATGCGATTTAACTCAAAATCAAACAAGAACTGCAAATTGGAGCTTTGTAAAAAAAATACTAGTGTAAAAAAAATCATGATTACTCTTGAAAAATAAATTCACAGTGTGACCAAGTGTCGTAGTTCAGCCCGGATCGGGACCAGACTACGCAGTCTCTCTCTCACTCCCCCCACCCTCCGAGAGAACAGGGGGAGATAATAGAAGAAAAACGGCTCGAGGTTTGAGATAAGGACAGGGAGAAAATCCTTAAAGTTACCGTCACGGGCAAAAACAGACTCAACTTGGGAAAACTATTCATTTATTACTAAAACTAGCAGGATAATGAGACAGAGAAAAAGATAAAAAAAAAAACCTCCTCCCCACCCCTCCCTCTTCCCAAGCTTAACATTATCTCTACTACCTTCCCGCCCCGAGCGGCACAGGGGGGGAAGATGGAATGGGGGTTGCAGTCAGTTCATTACGCGATGTTGTACGCTGCTGCTTCATAGTCGGGGGAAGAACTCCTCACATTCCTCCCCTGCTCCAGTGTGGGGTCCGTGCCACCCATACGCCACAGTCCTTCATGAAACTGCTCCGGTGTAGGTCATCTCTTCCACGGGGTGCAGTCTCTCCAGAACGGCTGCCCCAGCGGGCCCTCCACGGGCCACAGCCGCCTTCTGGCATCCACCTCCCCCAGTGTGGGGTCCCTCACGGTCTCCAAGTGGATCTCTGCTCCTCCGTGGACTTCCATGGGCTGCAGGGGGACAACCCGCTCCACCATGGTCATCACCACAGGCTGCAGGGGAATCTTGGCCAGGAGCCGCATTACTCCTCCCTCTCCTTCTGAACTGA
>JAAGAY010132936.1:0-15013 GCA_011801015.1 Ardeotis arabs | reverse complement strand
GGTGGGGGTCAGGCGAGGATTAGGGGTGCCCAGGGAGTGATGTTGGGGGTCAGGAGGGGTGCAGGGGTGCACAGGGAGCGATGTTGGGGGTCAGGTGAGGATTAGGGGTGCCTGGGGAGCGATGGTGGGGATCAGGCAGGGGCAGGGGTGCCCGGGGAGTGATGGTGGGGGTCAGGCGAGGATTGGGGGTGCCCAGGGAGCAATGTTGGGGGTCAGGCAGGTGCAGGGGTGCCCGGGGAGCAATGTTGGTGTTTCCATCGCTCGCCAGCTGCACGCGTGGCCGCGGGGCGACGGAGGAGGCGCGGGGGAGGCGTGCGGAATCGACGGGGAGCGGCGGCAGCCACGCACCGGCCTCCCGTCCCGGGTGGGTGCTGCCTGCGGGACCCCCGCGCGCCGCGCAGCCGGCTGGGCGTTTGCCCGGAGTTGCGCTCAGCCTCCGCAGAGTTTGGCTGCGGCGTTGGGGCCGGGCTGCGGCGCGGTCCCTGCGGCGCCGCGGCGATGGGACGTTGTTTGAGATCGTTGCTGGGACATCCCGGTGGCTCTGGGGAGCGCGGGGAGCAGCGGGGGGGTGGCCGCGGCGGGCCGAAAGCCCATCTCGTGCTGGGGCGTCCCGCGGCCGTGCCGGCTGGCGATTTGGAGGGGCGCGAAGCCCATGGCGGGTCGAACCCTCAGCCTGCGCCGTGGGCCGGGTGAGGTTTGCTGTGCCGGGGCTGCGGCGGCGGCGTTCGTTCCTGGTTGCGCGAGGCGGGGCGGCTCGGCGTGAGACGGCGGCGTGCGGTCTCGCCTCTGCGTGCGCCGGGTGCCGGTTGCGTGGAGCGCGAGGTGCCGGAGCTCTGCGGGGATGGGCCGAAGGGAGCCCACCGCCGAGCCCCGTTCCTGCTGGGTTCGGCACGTCAGCGTGCCGTGCCGGCTCTCGTCCCTCCGCCAAAGTGGGAATTTGGAGCAGAGCCGCGCTGCCCCTGGCTCGGGGATGCTGGTCCTGTAGCAGACGGTTCCGGAGGGGGCCGCAGCCCGTCCCCTCGTCCGCCCCGAGCCAGCAGCACGTCCCAGACGCGGGCAGATGTGCGAATCCCGGAGCCACCTGTGACCTCACGGAGCAAATGCTGCACCTGTGCAGGCCCTGTCCCGCAGCCGGGAGGAATCACAGCCCGGCGAGCAGAAGCAGCCCCCCGAGCCGGGGTCGCTTTCGTGCCGGTCCCGGCAGCTTTCCCCTCTCGCAGCGCGGCGCGTGCCCCACGTGCGTTGGGAGCAGGGCGGCGGCACCGGGGACGGACCCGGCGGCTGGACGTGGAACGCGGCCCCGCTGCGCTTGGCTCTGCGCGGGGCGCTAAAGCCGGAGGGAAACCCGCGTCTCCCGCAGCTCTGCCTGCGCAGGCGCGTCCCTGCCTGACCCGCTCTGGAGCGCTTCCCGCTCCGGCCGGACAGAGCAGCGTTGGCGCTCGGCGCGGGACGGCAGAGCCCCGCGGCGATCAGCTGGGAGAGGAGCGCGTGGCTGGAAGAGGCCCGGTGGCAGCGTCTCGGAGCCGCTGCCCGCCAAAGGTACGCGTGGCACGCCTCCAGCCCTCCTCTTCCTCTTTCTGTACTGAAACCGGTGCCTCCTGCACGAGCGGCGGCTTCGCGGCGGCTGGGCTGCTGCGGCGGTGCAGGGAGCCTGCGGCCGGCCGGCGCTGCTCGGCCGGGCACGGGCGAAGGCGAAGCGCGTTTCCCCGCCGCGTTTCTGTTTGCTGGAGCGCCCGTCCCTGTCCCGGCGTGACCGCCGCGGGCTCGGCGTGGGTGGGGACGGGCTGGCGGCGTCCCTCGGAATCGGTGAAGCATCGCTGAAGTGCTGAGCGCTGCGACCTCGGCTGCGGGGCTGGATGGAAGTTTCCCTCCCTGCCGCCTCCAGATTTCGTGTCAGCGGTGCCCGTCCCTGCGTGCGTACGCCCCTGGGCCCTGTCTGGGAGGCAGGGAGCCTTTCCAGACCTTTCTCCAGCTTCGAAAGCGCTCGTGCTGAAATGAAAGCTATGAAGATTTCCATCTCCCTAAAGCAGAGCCCTTCCGCGTCCTCACGCCGGGCTCCCCGCCAGCGAAACGCCGCCGCGTCAAACCAGCGGCCCTGCGCTCGGGGCCTCTGCGCCGCCCGGCGCGAGGGGAACGGCCGCTGCCCGCCCCGGCACGCGCTGCCGCTGCCGCCCCTGCGCCCGAGGGCTGCGCGGCGCGGCCGGGGAACCGTCCCGGGGAGCAGCGGACGGTCGTGGCCGGCCGCCCCGACGGCGTCTTGGTGCTGAGCCCCCCCGAGTCCCGGGCTGCCCTCTCGCTGTGGAGCGTGGCCCCCAGCCCCACCGAGACCCCCCCAGCCCTCGCGCTTCGTCCCAGGCCTGCAGTGGTCATTGGGGAATCCCCGCCGCTGCTGCTGCATGCCAGCCCCGGCTCCCCGGGGAGCGGGCTCTCCGGGCTCGTGGGGGTTCCCCGTTTTGAGAGGCCCCCGTCCTTCCTCCGCCTTCTCCCCCAGCCCTTGCCCACCATGTCCCGCCCGGCCCTGCGCAGGCGTCTGCCCCGTCCCGCGCGCCGCCCTGCTCCCTGCGCTGGAGGGCCGGGCTGTGACGGACGGAGCGCTCGGGGGACAAGGAATCGGCGGGGTGGCCGCACTCAGAGCGCGGTGGCCGAGGGCTCCGTGTCCGGGGGGAGGGCGGTGACGAGCGGCGTCCCTCGGGGGTCCCTCAGGGGTCCGTGCTGGCCCGGCCCCGTTCGGGCTGGGAGCTGGGCTGTGCGCTCCGGAGAGGAGGGGGCTCCGGGGAGAGCTGAGAGCGGCTCCCAGTGCCCAGCGGGGGCTGCGGGAAAGGGGGGGAGGGAATTTTGACAAGGGCCTGGTGGGACAGGACAGGGGGTGGTGGCTTTAAACTGGAAGAGGGGAGATTTGGATTGGATGGAGGAAATGTTTCACGCTGAGGGTGGTGGGGCACTGTCCCAGGTTGCCCAGCGAGGCGGTGGGTGCCCCATCCCTGGAAACATCCCAGGCCAGGTTGGCCGGGGCTCTGAGCAACCGGATCCGGTTGGAGATGTCCCTGCTCCTGGCAGGGGGTTGGGCTGGGTGGGCTGTAACGCTCCCTCCCACCCAAACCACTCTGCGACCCGTCCCAGCCCTCCCCCACGCCCGCAGTGCCCGTGTCCCCATCCCGGCTGAGCTGGGTGCGCGTCCTTGGCCACCCCCCCGGGGAACCCCCACTTTCGGCGCCAGACCCCCCCAGCTCCCTCCCTCTTGCAGCTGTGTCCCACCGGGACGCCGCCCTTCCAGACGCTGTTTTGGTGCCGCCAGGAACATTTCACTGCCCCACGGCCAGAGCCCCACGAAATCTCGGCGCGAGCTCCTGGAGGAACGCCGGCCCCTGCTTTTACCCGCCCTCAGCTGGGTCGGGCCTGGCGCCGGGGGTCGGCGCTGCCCCCCAGTCCCCCGTCCCCGGAGCGCCCAGAGCCCCGGGGGCTGCGGAAGGAAGGACGCGGCTGCCGTGAGTCTGACCCGCGTTGGGATTTAATGGCACCGATGGCGCAGGCGCTGCTCTGCCGCATCAATGACATGAAACACCAGCATGTATTGATCAGGCTGCGCCGCCGCCGCGCCCCGCCACCCGCAGTTCGGGGACGGAGCGCCTCACAGCCGGCGGGGCCGGGGAGAGCGGGGCGTTTCCGTCGGCGCTCTCGCCAGCGCTGCTGCAGTCGGACCCGGGCCGGGGCGGGCCGGACCCCCGGAGGGCAGGGACCCCCTTGGGAGGAGCCCTGGGGCGCTGGCCCCCTGTCCCTTTTGGGCTGGCGGAGCGTCCCTGGCCCCCTGTCCCTCTTGGGCTGGCGGAGCGTCCCAAGCGTCCCTGCGCAGAGCCAGCGCTTCCTCCCCGCCGCCGCGCGCGGGCCCGCAGAGTCCCGTGGCCCCCGCTCCGCCGTCGCCTCCCGGCTGCGGTCGCCCCGCGAGCCGTGTCCCGCAGCGCGTGTCCGGGTCGGGGCGAGGTGCTGCGGGGTGACGCCGCGGCTCGCCCCGGGGCACGGGGGGCAGTGTCCGTGCTGTGGTGGGGTGTGTGTGGCTCCTCCGTCCTTCCTCCTGCGCTCCTCCTCGCTGTCCCTCCTGGGCGGCGCGCACCTAGCTCCGAATCGCCGTCTTCCTGTCCCGGTCCTTGCTCTGCGGAGAGGAGAAGGCCAGGTTAAACCTCGCACCCGGTGCTGGGAGTTCTGCCGGCGCCCCGGCTCCGGCCCCGCAGCCCCTCGCCGCTCCCCGTGCCGGCACGCGGCAGCAGGGTCCTGCGGCAGCTGCCGAGGCCTCGAGCGCGCGAACCCGTCCCCATCCACCCGGTCGCCACACGGAACTGGTGGGAAACCTTCCCGCGCTGCTGCTGGGCCTTCCCGGCCCCGCGAGAGCCAGGCGGTGAGCCGGGCGTTGCGCCCCACGTGCCAGAATAGGTCCCCTCCACCGCCACCGCCACCGCCGCCACCATCTCTGCTGCCATTATCACTGCCACCGCCACCACCAGCCCCACCACCAGCACCTTCACCACCACCAGCACCATCACTGCCACCACTACCACCTTCACCACCACGGCCACCACCAGCACCATCACCACCACCACCAGCAGCACCCCCACCACCAGCAGCACCCCCACCGTTACCACCAGCACCGCCCCGGCCCCGGCGGGCTGTGCGCCGGCGGAACTGGCCCATCTCATTTCCAGTTTGGTGGTGTTTCTGGCCACCCAGGCTTCGGCCGGGCTGGGTGCGGGACCCGGGCGCTGGGTGCTGTTCCCCCCCCGCCCACCGGCCCGCAGGGCTCACGCACGGCGCAGCCTCCCCCGCCGCACGTGCGGCCCCTGCTCTGGCTCTGCCTTTGTTACCGGGGAGGGGAGGGGAGGGGGGATCAGCCCAGAAACGGGAAAATTAAATTTCCCAGATGTTCGGGCCCCAGGAGTTCTTGTGCTGTCTGGAGAGGAAATGGGGATTCGGAAAATCCCGCCTCATATTTTTTCCCCTATCACCTTGCCTTTCCGCTGCCATTAAGCGCGGCAGAACAGTAAATTACGGGGCTGCGCAGCCGGCGCGTCGCGCAGGTACCGCGGGGGCAGGCGCTGCGCTGCGCTCGCCGGGCTTGCAGCGGCTTTTGGGGCGCCCTCCGCTCCCCGGCGCCGTCCCCGGCCCACAGCCCGGCACTCTCCGCTGCCGGACTCCCTTTGCCCAAACTGGGGGACTTTTCGCACAAAACCTGCCGCCACATCCCGACTCCGGTCCTCGTGTGCCGCAGTGACCCTGCCGTGGGTCGGTGGGGAAGGGCATCGCGACGGGGACAGGGAGCGGTGGAGCGAGAGCGGCTTTCCCGGCGTTCCCGTTTTCCCAGTGCGCAGCTCGGCTCAGCCCTCCTGCGCGTGCCCTCGGCCAGCGTGGCACTCCGCGCGGGCTGCGCGCCGCAGGGGTGGCTGCCGGTGGTTTCGCAGCGATAAAACGCAGGGGTGCAGCACGCAGCGGGTGACGGGAGCGGCTGGTCCGTCCTTCCACGAAACGCTGTGGTGATCCGCTGCCCCCGCTCCCCTTCCCGACGTCCCATCCCAGCCGCACGGCGAATGCTCCGGGCCTCTCGCTCTGCGCCGCCTCGGGGCTCGGCACGGCGTTGCCGGCTCAGTCGGGGACGCGGCCCAAATCGGGCTGGGGGTTCCAGCCGCCATCGCTCTCGCGACGCCGCCCAGCTCCGGGCGGGCTCGTGCCCCCTCCCCGCTTTGCTGCCCGCCAAAGACGGCGCGGCCGATGCTGGACGCTCACCCTCGTCCCCTCCCTGCCTGCTCGCGGTGACCCCGCTCTCACGTCGCCACGGCCGCTGGCTCCTCGGCCCTTCAGCTCCGCGCGAGGGGGCAGCGGGATGAGCGCTCCGTGGGCGCTGCCGGCGCACGGAGGTTCCCTGCTGGAATTGGGACGGTTTGGCCGTTCCAGCGCAGGCCGTCTGCGAGCCGCCCCGAGCCGCGTGGCCGTTCCCGGTCGCCGATGCGGTCGCTGGAGGAGAAGCGTCCCGTTCTTCCCCCGCCGGCGCTGCGTGTCCTGCCTGCGGTGTCTGCTTCCCTCTGCCTTCCGCCTGGAGCAGCCCAGGCCTCGTCCCCGTGCGGGATGTTTACCTGGGATGAGGTTTGGGGGAGCTGGCGTGGGCCAGAGCAGCCTCCGGAGCTCGGCTGTTCTCTGGCGGGCGGCAGCCGCCCACGCGTGAGTCACTGGAGCGAGGATGGTGCCGGGGAGATGGCGTTGGTTTCATCCCGATCCGGGAAAGTCCCTGGGATCCGGCCTGGGGACGCCCGGGCGCACGGCGAGGCTGAGTCACGCGGCGAGAGTCTGGGCAAACGCGTCCCGCAGATGCTGGCCCAAATCCTTCCCCTCAGCAGGTTTCCCTTTCCTCGGCAAAGCCCGGAAAGCCGGAGACGGACGGAATCGCGGACCGCAAGGCTGCCTCGGTCGGAACGCCGTCGTGAGCCGGAAGACGTGTCGGAAAAGCCGACCTTTCCGAGGGGGCCGGGTGGGCCTGGGCGCCCGGCAGCGCCAGGGGTTGGTGTTCGATGCGACGGAGCCGAGCACGGAGAGGGGAGGTGGCTCTGCCCCCTTCCCGCGTGGGACGGGGAAACGGGACGGGGTCGCCGAGGAGCCGCCTGCCGGAGTGATCCCGCGTGGAGCCGGCTTCTCCGGAGGGGACGGCAGCCACGCAGCTCTGCCCGTCCGCCCTGCGCCGAAGGGCTGGGCGATCCCAGCGCTCCATCTGCGGCTCCGGAGGGGATCGCTTTCGTCTCCTCACCGTTTGTCGCGATCTGCCCGGATCAGCGCCGGGCTGCTGTATTCCCTTAACTCACGGCACAGCCGCTCCGGCCGTTCGCTGCCCGTCAAGCCGCAAGCGCAGCCCGGGCGCGCTGCTTCCGCGCCGGCGTTGGCCCGGCCCGGCGTGTTTCTCGGTGCCTGGTCCCCTGCGGCGCCCGGGAATGGATGCAGAAGTGGTGATGGGAATTTATCGGAATTGATGTGAAAGCGGTGATGGGAGTTTATCGGAATTGATGGGAAGTGGTGATGGGAGTTTATCGGAACTGATGGAAAAGCGGCGATACCAGGAAAAGCGAGGGAGAGCGCTTGCTCGTCGGAGCTGTTACGGGTTTCCCAACAGCCTGGCCACTGGAAGTCGGAGTTTTCCAGCAGGAGCTTCCCCACCAGCAGCTTCTGTTTCCGAACGGGGCTGGCACTGGCTCGGGCGGTTTGCCGGAGCGCGAGGGTGCTTTCCGGCCGGCGCGCTGCGTCCCTCACCCACCGGGCAGGGTTCACGCCAGCGCTGCCCGGAGCCACGGCCGGGCCGGGCGCTTGGAGCGGGAAGAGCGGCGTGCGTTCCTCCCTCACCGCCGGCGGGTTAGCAGCGCCAATCCCGCGGAGGCTCCCGACGGATCCGTGAAGTGGAGAGGACGTGCGAGGGGGATTAGCGGGGTTTGGGGTTTTCCTGCTCCGAAGCGCTCGAGCTGGCGGCGTTCGCTCCTGCCTGGCTTTGCCGCCGCCGCTCCGCGCTTAATGAGCCCTGAATCCTAACAAAGGCCTCTCGCGCTCCGGGGCCGCTCCTCGGGTTAAACGGGATCCAGCGGCCTCGGCTCTTCCGCTCCCCTCACCTCCGCCCCGCCAGAGCCCATCGCGGCGCCGCGAGGAGCCCGGCGGGTTTGGAGACCCCGGGGCGCAGCCCCCTCGAGCGAGGCGGGGGGCTCCTGGCAGCCGCCCCTCCCTGGCGCTGCGCGCGTGGCAGGAGCAGCCCCGGCCGGCAGCAGAGCCCGGGGCAGGGCCGCGGCCCCGCAGCGCGTCACCGTGCCCTGCGCAGCGTCCCGGGCTGCGCTCGCGTTCCCTGCGCCGCCGGGGAAGGTCTGCTGGGAGCCGTGCCGCTCGTCGCCTCTCCCGGCCGGTGGCACTCAGGGAATCGGTGCTGGAGCTGGGGTTTTCCCCGTCCGGCTGCCGGGCTGGTGTCCTGCTCCACGTATCCCACCCCGCCGGTGCCCCGGGCCGGCGTGGCAGGTGTCGGCGGGTGCCAGGAGCGGGGACACCGGGCTGGCCGGGACGTTACGGCTGCCGCTCGCCGGCCTTTGCCGCGCTGGGGTCCGCGCTCGCCGAGCGCTGGCGGGGCAGAGCCGCTGGTGCCCGCCGTTCTCCGGAGCGCTCGGGGGGCACCTCCGTGCCACGGCGTCGGCCTCGGCTTCCCCCGTCCCTGTCCCGGCACGGCTCCCCGGGCGCATGGCTGGGTGCGCGGTGCCGGCGTGACCCTCGCCCGGCGGACGGAGCAGCCCGGGGAGCCGGCCCCGCCACCGGCATCGGGGCGCTGGGAGCCCGCCCCGCGCCCAAAGCGGGGTGCCTCTCCCGTTGCTGCCTGGGCTCCGCCGGAGGGGACATGCGGGCTCTTTCCAAACTCCCGCTTTCCCTGCGCCTCTGCTTTCTAAAATCCGCTTCTCGCCCTCGGAGGTTTCCCCTTCCCCTGCCCCTCTGCGCCGGCGAGGTTCGGATCGCTCTGGGCAGGGACGCGCCGTGTTCTGCGCCCGGATTTTGTGCTCGCTGACGGGGTCTGGTGAGCCCTCCGGCTCCCGCCTCTCCCGGCCACCCCATCTCCCCCTCGGCTCCCACCGAGCGACGGCGGCGGAGCCGTAGCCGCGGCCGGAGACGCTCGGGGGTCCGGCGGCGCAGCCCCTCCGGCCGCAGAGCCCGCGGGGGACGGCGCGCGCGGCCACTTACCAGCTTGCGCTGGTTGCTGAGGCAGAAAGTGCAGATCTGTTTGGGCTGGGAGTTCTCGGCGTCGCGCGCCGGGGGGCTGCTGCCGGCGTGGTGGTAGAAGGCGGGGGTGGTGTGGCAGGGCTGCCCGTCCCCGCAGGCCTCCCCCACCAGCAGCACGTTCCCCAGGTGGGAGATGTAGCTGGAGGCCAGTCTCAAGGTCTCGATCTTGGACAGCTTCCTGTCGGCCGGCTCGGTGGGGATGAGCGTGCGGAGCGCGGTGAAGGCCGTGTTGACGCTGTTGGTGCGGTCGCGCTCCCGCGCGTTGGCCGTGTGGCGTTGGCGGGGCTCCCGGCCGAGCCGGGTGGGCTTCTTGCCGCTCCTGCGCTTGGCGGCCTTCACGCCGTAGGCGTCGGCGCCCAGGTGGTAGGGCTTCTCCTCCGAGCCCGAGCTCTCGCTGCCGTTCTCCTCGTCCTCCGACAGCATGCTGATCTCGGGGTACAGGTAGCGGCCGGGCGCGGGGCGCAGCATGGCGAAGGACATGTTGGGGGGCGCGGGGGCACCGGCCGCGCTCTGCCCTCCTCCTCCTCTTCCTCCTCCCGCTGCCGGCGGCCTCAGCTCCGGCCGCTCATGCTGCCGCTGCTCCCGGGATCCCGGGATCCCTTCCCGGCGGGGGGCTGCTGGCGGGCGAGGGTCCCGCTGCCGGCTGCGCGGAGGGGGGCTGGGGGCTGCTGGCGGGCGAGGGTCCCGCTGCCGATTCTCCGCGGAGGGGGGCTAGCGGCTGCTGGCGGGCGAGGGGTCCCGCTCGCTCCCCCCACGCGTGTGCATCTCACGCCCCGCGCCGGGCAGGAGCCGGGTTTTATAGCGCACGGGGGTCGGCCAGGCCCCTCCTCCGGCTCGGGCTGCTCGGCGAGCGGGAGCCGCTCACGCCTACCTGAGCTCACCCTCCGCGGGTTAACCCTTCAGGGCTCGGCGGGGAGCGGCTGCTCCGCCGGGGGGCTTCGGCTCGGGGGGGGCTCGGGGGGGGCTCGCCGGCTGCCGGCCGGACGCTCGGCGCCCGTCGCCCGGGTGGGCACGGCGCTGCCGGGGAGGCGGGCGCTGGGGGCCGCGGGGGGCTCCCGGGGGTCCCTGCAGGAGCCTGGGTGCTGAGGGGGGAGGAAGGTTCCCATCACCCCGCCGTCTGCGGGGGGGACGGGGTCCTGGTCAGGATCGGTCCCTGCCAGGAGAGCCCTGGGCGCGCTCCCTCACCCCATAACCTCTCCCCAAAACCTGTCTCCATAACCTCTCCCCATAGCCTCACCCCATAACCTCTCCCCAAAACCTGTCTCCATAACCTCTCCCCATAGCCTCACCCCATAACTGCTCCCCATAACCTCACCCCATAACCTCTCCCCAAAACCTGTCTCCATAACCTCACCCCATAACCTCTCCCCAAAACCTGTCTCCATAACCTCACCCCACAACCTCACCCCATAACCTCTCCCCAAAACCTGTCTCCATAACCTCTCCCCATAACCTCTCCCCAAAACCTGTCTCCATAACCTCTCCCCATAACCTCTCCCCAAAACCTGTCTCCATAACCTCACCCCATAACCTCACCCCATAACCCATCCCCGTAACCTCTCCCCAATATCTGTCCCCATAACCTCTCCCCAAAACCTCACCCCATAACCCATCCCCACAACCTGTCCCCGAAACTGCGCCGGCTCCGCTGCCCCCGCAGAGGCCAGCACCAGCCCCACACCTCCCCCCGTTCCCCTTCCCGCCCGGCTCACGGTGCCCGCACGGGCGGCTCGAGCAAACTCCTGGGGGGGCGCAGGGTTTGGGGGATCAAGCGGGGGTCCGCGTGCCCGGCGTTTCTGTCCCCTGCGGGGGAGTCGAGGGGCTCGCGGGGACACCCCGGGCCCTGCTCCGGGACCCTGGAGGCACCCTCGTCCCCTGGCAGGGGGGCTGCCAACCCACGGCTGGGGGGCTGCGGTGGCTCGGCGAGGGACGCCGGCCGCTTTTGGTGAGAGGGACGCTGGCAGCGCCCGGCAGCGGTGGCGGCGTCACGGCCTCCGCGTGCGTGTGGTGCGCTGCTAAGCGGCGTTTCGACTCGGCCGGAAACGGGAGCTGCCGTTTCCCCCGAGCTCTGGGGTTTCCCCTCCGTTTCGGCGGCGTGCGGCGCGTCCCCCTGAGCCCGCTCCGCGGCAGGAGCTCCGCACGGGGTGCTGGCAGCGGAGCCGGCGTTCCGCGCCCTTGCCGTGTGCCCCGGCGGTGAACGGGCAGCGTCGGCAGCTGCTGGAACCCGCTCTCGTCTCCCTGGGCGCTGCCGCTGTGTGCTTTGGAACGCCGGGCTCCCGTGGCATCTGCTTTCGCTTAGCCCCGCTAACGAGCTCGATTTCTCCAGCACCTTCCATCCAGGCGCAGTCCCCTGCGCTGGCCTTTCCCGCTGAGGCGCACGTCCCTCACCCTGCGGCCCCGCTGCTCCGCGTCGGGACGGAGAGCCGTCCCGCGTGACGCGATGCTGAGCTCCGGGCCGGGCACCGGCTCGGAAAGCCCCGGGCTGACACAAGCAGAGGCATTTGGCGCCGGAGGTCGCAGTGTCCCGGCCCTGGCTGCGGCTCTCCCGGCTTCCCGGCGAGCTTCCATGATGCCCTGCTTTCGGCATCGCCATCCCAGCCCTGGAGGGTCAGCGGAGCCCGGCCTGGGCGCCTTCTCCCAGGGAGGCCGCGGCTGCGGAGCCGTGGCCGGGGAGGCTGAAATTCCCTGCTGACACCGTCCCCGCCGCAGCGGTGTTCCCTGCCCGCGGGGGACCCGGCGCTGGGCCGCGGTGCGGCTGGGCTTTCGTGCCCCCCTTTAAACCTGCCCCCCCCGTCCGTGGGCCCTGCGCAGCGTGGGGCGCTGGGGGTGCCTTTCCCGCCGCCGCCCTGACCCCGGGCTCTGCGGCGCTTCCCTCCCCACGGACGGTGCCCGGTGTCGGTGCCGGACCCTCGAGGACCCCGCTGCGACGGGAGGTGCGGGTGGGGGTGCTGGAGCCTGCACCGCGGTCGCCTCGGGGGACGCGCAAGATGCCCCCCCTGCCGCCATCCCGGGATCCCCTCATCCGCTGGCTCCCGGCACCCCGCGGCCCCCGGGCACGCCGCCGCGCTGCGGGGCGGAGGGTGGGAGGGCTGAGCCTGCCCCGTCCCCCTTCTCCTCCACGTGGACCGGATATTTTCAAGAGAAGAATCTTTCCTACGAGGCTCTCCGGCTGCCAGGAATGTGCGTCTAGGAATGCCCAGGGCCCATCCAAGAACAACTTCCAGACGCGAGGCTGAGTGACGGCAGTCCCTCGCGCCGGGGCTGCAGGCTCCCCGCTCCCGCTCGGAGGGCCCGGCTGGCGGAGGCGATGCCGAAACGGACGGAGGCAGCCCCGCTGCCCCCGCGGGCGCGGGAGGAGGGCGGAGGGGAGGCACGGGCCCCGCGGCTACCGGGCCGCGTCCACGCCGGTTCAGCAGCTCCGGCTGGGAGGAATTTGCTCCTCGCTCCGCGCCGCGGGGCTGTGAGGGGACGCGGATCCCGCTGCCGTGGGCTGTCCCCCTGTGTGTCCCCACGGGATTTTGTGGGGGCTGACACCCCCGTCCTGACGGTGCCAGCGGTGCTTTGGGGTTTGCTCCCTGCCCCGGAACAACCAGATTTGGGAACACCTCGTGTCGTCCCCAGCGGGCGCTGTGCCGGACACGTAGGCACCGGGGACGGGACGAGTGCGTGGGGCATCTGCCGGCGCCGCGCCCCTCCCTGCCAGGCCGTGCCAGCTCCCGTTTCGGGGTCCAGGCTGGGCCAGCGTGCGGCCAGCATGGCCAGCACGGGACCCTGGGGCTGGCGTTTGAGGAGAAACCCTTCCCGGCCTGCTGGGATCCTGCCTCTGCTCCTGGCAGGAGCTGCGCCCAGGGATTCCTGCGAGAGGCCGCAGCTCCTGGCAGAGCGCAGCCGGCCTTCGGGAAGAGACGCCCAGTCGGGCTTCCAGGCTCCGCGGCCCAGGGCATTACAAACACCGGCTTGTCCCTGCGCCCGCCGCATCCCTGCGCCTGCCGCGTCCCTGCAGGAGAAACTGCATCCCTGTCCCTGTGTCACCGCCCAGGCATCCGTGCCGCCGATCCTCTGGAGCCCTGTCGCCCGGCCTGCCCACGTCCCCGCGGGGAAGCGGAGCGGCTCCAGCGTCGCCTCCCGAATCGGAAGCCCCCGGGGTCGGGCCGTGCCCCAGCAGCACGCAGCCTCCGGCCAAGAGCAGCAGCAGCGTCCCGGGACGGGGTCGTTCTTGCTGGTGCCGAGGGGGGAAATTCCTGCCCCGTTCCCCCCGGGAGCTGCACGCATCCTGCGCCGACGTCCGCTCGGAGGGTGATGGATGGGTCCGGTGGGGATCCCGGCGCTCTGCCTTCCCGGGGCTCCTGGAGCAGCTCCGCGCCGTTTCCAGGTGTTTATGGGGAGCAGATGGCGCGGCGCGGCGCGGCGAGGGTGGCCCCTGACCGCGGGGCGTTCGGGGCGCAGGTCGCCTTCGCGCCCTCCTCCCTCTGCGGCCGTAACTGGGGCCGGGGGCCTGGCCCCCTGCTGCTGCGGGACCCCGCCGGCCCGCGGGCCGGGACGCGGCTGGGTGGGCGCGGAGCAGGGTTTGCCCTCCGTGGCGGTGGGCCTGGAGATCCGCGCTGCCCGCCGGCCGCCGGCACCACCTCGGCGTTTTGGAGACTTTGCCGTGGCCGCGAGTGCTTCGGCGTTTCCTCCATCTCCGTCCCCGCCCGCCCGAGGACGGCAGCGGGGCAGGGACAGCCCATCCCTGCGGCGCGTTCCCATGCCAGCTGCTGCTGGGGACCAGGGCAGCCGCCCCTCCTATTCCTCGCCAGCGTCGGGGCCGGGAGACGCGGAGCCCAGCGGCATTCCCAAAACGTGCCCGTGGTGCCGACCGCCCCACTCCGCCGGCGCGCCGGGACGTGGGACTCGCGGCGACGCGCAGACACCGGTGGCCATGGAGCCGAGGGGAGGGCTGAAGCCCCCGGCACGCTGGGGACATCTCCCCGCTCCCGGCACGGGCAGCCGGGAAGGGTGGGCGACGTGTGCCTGCATCAGCAGCCCGCAGCCGGCTTTGCCTCGCTCCCGCTGGCGTTCCTGCTTTTCCTGAAAATGGGAGGGAGCGGGGTTCAGCTGGGCTTTCCTGTCCCCCCCCTTTTTACCCCCCAGCACTGAAGCCGCGTCCCCTTGTCCCCTGCCTGCCCCTCACGCCGTCCCTCCGCTCCCCTCCAGGACATTCGCAACACGGTGGGCAACATCCCCATGGAGTGGTACCAGGACTTCCCGCACGTCGGCTACGACCTGGAGGGCAAGAAGATCTACAAGCCCATCCGGAACAAGGACGAGCTGGACATGTTCCTGGAGAAGATGGAGAACCCCGACTACTGGTGAGCGGGGCGGGGGCGGCCGCGGCGCTGCACGGGGCTGGTAACGCCTCCAGGTCTCCCGGCGTGTTTTCGGGAGCCGGGGGCTCTGCGGCCGCGGGATTTGTGACCCCGACCCCCCCGGCTCCCCCGCAGGCGCACGGTCCAGGACAAGATGACGGGTGCGGACATCAAGCTGACAGACGAGCAGGTGGACCTGGTGCAGCGGCTCCAGAAGGGGCAATTCGGGGACGTCCACTTCGATCCCTACGAGGTAGGGCTGCGGCACGCCCTCAGCGCCCGCTCCCCGCGCAGCGTCGTCCCGGGACGCGCCGGGGCAGCGCGGCCTGCGCGTCTCTGTCTCCCCAGCCAGCCGTCGACTTCTTCACGCACGAGGTGATGATCCACCCGGTGACGAATCGCCCGGCCGACAAGCGCAGCTTCATCCCCTCCCTCATTGAGAAGGAGAAGGTGAGCGGGCTGCCGGCGCCGGGGGCGAGCCGGGCGCGCGAAGCCGAGCTGGAGCCCCCCACGCAGACCGCAGCCCGGCCCGGCCCCGCCGCAGCAGTTTGTGGCCAAGCCCAGGGCTGCGGAGCTGCGCTCGGCGCCTTCCGCTTCCGTCCTCGCATCCCGCGCCTCCTCCCCGCGCCCGCGGGGTC
The DNA here is from genome assembly GCA_011801015.1 of Ardeotis arabs. NCBI lineage: Eukaryota > Metazoa > Chordata > Aves > Otidiformes > Otididae > Ardeotis > Ardeotis arabs. The sequence continues at coordinate 261 of JAAGAY010132936.1, read as the reverse complement.
CGGCGCGCCCCTGGGCTGAGCCCCCCTGCCCCGCAGGTCTCCAAGCTCGTCCACGCCATCAAGATGGGCTGGATCAAGCCCCGAAAGCCCAAGGACGACACGCCCACCTACTATGACCTCTGGGCCCACGAGGACCCCAACTCCATCCTGGGCCGCCACAAGATGCACGTCCCGGCCCCCAAAATGAAGCTGCCGGGGCACGAGGAGTCCTACAACCCCCCGCCCGAGTACCTGCTCAGCGAGGAGGAGGTGAGGGGGCCC
>JAAGAY010132935.1:0-67633 GCA_011801015.1 Ardeotis arabs | reverse complement strand
CCTTCCCTTTTTTTTTTCTTTTTTTTTTTTTTTTTTAAGAAATAAAACTGTGTAGAGGCTGGTTTGTGAAAGGAAGGCTAAGAAAGCCAAAGGTAAAGAGGAAAAATCAGAAACGTGTTCTTCATGTCAAAATCACTTCAGAGGAAATTCAAATTCCCGTCTGGTTTTGCTGACAGACCAACTTGTAACAGTATAAGAATGTGTCCGAAAAGCCTTTGTGGATATTTTAATGATCTGTAACTTAGTAACTGAGTTTTAGAGTTTCTAAGCCCTTGGTGCTGGCAAGCTTGTAGAGTGTGTGAGTTAGCCAGAGCTGAGTGTTAACGGCTACATCAGAACATCTAGAGTCACAACCTTTATATATTTACATAGTCATATTTCCAAATCCTCTTAATTCCTTCTTTCCCCCTCTCTGTGTATATTGAAGAGATAACTGATTGTTTTCTCACAGTTTCAAGCGGGTGCCCAAAAAATGTGAGGGGATATGGGAGAGCTAGACTGAAAACGCCTGCTGCCTTGTGCTCCATGCTGGTCCTTGCAGCCACGTGCTGCAAAACCGCTCATGGGCACGTCCACTTTGCAAATGTCCCCTTCTCCACCTGGCAGCAGTGGTGATGCTGAGCTGCATCACATCCCAGATGCGGTGCGCTCCTTCGAGCTGAGCCAGAAGAGGGAGACCAAGGATGCTGTAAGCCAGATGCCAGCTCCTTTCACTGCTGGCCATGCTCCTGCTCGCTTTCTCTTACAGGAAAACCTGATTGCAATTTCTGGAACTGCATGGACTCTAATTTATGGAATTACAAACTGTAGTCCTGGAGCTGAGCAACCACACTAACTTTAAAAGACCCTAACAAGGTCTAACATGACATTTTCAAATGCTCAAGATTGCCAAATACACAAAATGCCTGTAAAACCTCCTAGAAATATGGCAAAATAATCTTAATAAATATTTATTTTTAAAGCTGGGAAACTTAAATGCTGGTACAAGAAACCTATTTGGTCTTAAGATGCAGCTTGATGTGTTTGTTAACAAGACTACATCATATGACTCTGCATTACTAGAAAACAGACCTCAGCAAGATAAGATATTCCTGTCATTTATATGCTGTGAACATTTGAACTTTTCTGAGTCTGAATTACCTGCTTTCTCTTGATTTGTACATACTTTCATACGCGTTCTTATTCTTTTGCTGATTATATTGTAAACTTTTTATATTTGTAACAGCTTTGATTATGTGAAGCCTGGAAGCCTCAAAAATGGATGAAAGCCCCACTGTAGTGGATGGTGTAGAAATACATAACAAAAAGAAAGCTGCTGACACTTAAATTCTGCAGTCTAAGTAGATTTGTCACGAGAGTGGACAGAAGGTGGCTGCTTGGAGGGGCTCTAAGTACCAGCAAAGATCCAATGACTTCTGTAGTAAAGTAGTATGATAGGATATTGTCCTAGCACATCAGCTGCCCTAGGCACATTCAGGATTATACGTGGGAGTATCCGAAATTATCTGAATGGAAACAGCATGCATGATTTCCTAACCCATGAGACAGGATCTCAGAGCAGCACTGAGCAGAAGTTGAGCTCTATTACAGCCTTCACTACACCTGAAAAAGAAAACAGTGTTAAAAAAAAAAGAAAAACACCTCCAAAGGAAATGCAGCGTTATATTCCCTTGTCATTACCAAAAAAAAAAAGTGAAGTGTTCTCAGAGGAATGAAAAATAAAAAAAAGAAACATCCCACTACCCATAATGCTGCTCTAGACTTCAGCCAAGATTTACCTGGACATTTCTAAGAATAAAAAAGTGCTTCAAAACTTGAGGCAACATTAGAAAATCTTTTGTGACCTCATGGAGGGATAACTTTGGAGGGAAAAAAAAAGTGTTTCTAAGTGTCAAAATAACTGTCTTTCTTACAGCAGTTCCAGATGTGATATTCATGGGCAGAATTTCCTCCATCCTATTCAATTACATTCATTGCAGATGCTTGGATTTTCTACCTGCATTCTTAAATTCGTGCCCAGAATCCACTGACATCTATAAAAGCATCCCCTGTGTCAGAGTGGACTCTGGACCTGGTCAGTTCCAGACTGTATTTCCAGCTGTCCAAAAAGGCAATTTAATGTGTTCATATAGCCATGAGTGTACTGAAGAGAACAGTTCTAGCTTCCTCCTGACAAAACCTGGAAAATGCTTCCACAAAATAGAGTTCTTTCAGTTTTTCTCTCTTTACAACCTGTCCCAAGAAAGTCAGATATCTTGCATAATGCTGGTAAGCAGCATTGAAAGGCAAAGGTGCAGACTCACCTGTTTTGTTTTTATCCTGGTGTCATTTTCATTTCAAGTACAGTTATGCTGAGCATTGGGTAGCCATCGGCTGAAGCACACGGCCGTGGCTATCCTTCCTTTAGCAGAAATGCAAGCCACTGAACTTTGTCCAGAGTCAGTTAGCTCGAGCAACAGGAGCCATCAGCCAAAATCACAGGTGAACACTACTATAGAGGTGTGGGGATGATGTATGAGTAGGCAGAACTAGAAGCAGCCCACAAGCAAATACAGGACACAGCAGAAAGAAGAGGATTCGCAGAAAATCATTCCAGAAGGATCAGTGAGACAATTTGGAGAAGGTTTACTGGAAGAGTGCTGGCATGTAGTCTTCAGGAATCACAGAAAGAAGATTAAATCTCTCCTGAGTGGAGAGAAACAAGACTGCGCGTGCACTTTCTGTAAATAAGCAGCCTTTCAACAAAAGAAAAGCCCAAGGCAACGTAAAGTTCTTGCAATGGGGACAGCAAGGCTGACTATCAACAAACAAACTGTTCAGATAAAATGTAGAAAACTACAATTTGGATCACTAGGCCCAGAGTCACAAGCATTCTGGTGCCAAGTCAGTCTAAGACATACAGTGTGTTGATACAAGCACAACAAAAAGCTGCACCTGATCGCAATTGGTATGGCAAAGGGAGGGCGATAGCCAACAGCTGTCTTAGATGCTACAGTCTGAGGTTCAGATACAGCCAAGATTTTGCAATCTCACTTCTTTCCCATATGACTTGTATTCCTGTAGTACCCAATTTTCTAGGTACTACTGTCTGCCAGTGGGCACGCTCTCCATCATCCAACTGCTCGTGCTGCTTTAAGACTTCGGTGACACCCCAGTAGCGCTGGAAAGATCTTATCTTCTAGGACTTCTCAAGGATACTGCTGAGACATCACTGTACATAATGAGAAAGTCTGGGGTAAGCCTTTTCAACAGAGACCTCATTTGATTTTGCTCCACTGGTCAGTAATTAGGGGACTCATCTGAGATTTGGAAAATCTGTTTTTGTTTCCCCTTGCTGTTCAATTTGAAGCAGATAACTAACTGTAGGTTTCCTGCAGTCGAAAAGGTTGCTGCCTAATCATGAGGCTGCTGGATCAGTTTGGATAAATTAATCGTACCGAAGTTGCTCTGTTTTGTATAGATAATTTGATATCCAACTCACCTAAGAGTAAACAAGCCAAAACCTGAGTTGCTCTCGGGTCATTAGAGTATTGTCCAGCAATCGGGAGCAGGGAGGCAAGGTCAGGCACTTGTTCCAATGAATATATATTTACACCAGTGGAAGAACTCCAGGCAGAGGTTTTAAGAGATGTCTTTATAGAAGGGTCTGAGACTCATGGTTCTTTTCTGGGATTTAAGAAAACATCTTTCCAAGATGAGTGGAGTAGAGATCTAAGAGCATGTCTTCTACCTTCCAAGTGATATCTCTAATCTTTCTTCTCCCCCTGCCTGGCTATCTTTTTGCGGGGGTAAAGACAGGTCTGGTTTCAGCATTCAACACCAGCTCAGAGATGAAATCTGAATCAAAGATAGATACTAGATGCACATTTTTTTTTATCTTACTGGAGATCGGTTGTCTAACTGCCTTTAAATCTGGACTTAAAACTGTAAAGACTAGAATACTAATAACTAAAACATCACCTAATGGCTAAATTATGTTTCTAAATGTCTTTAAGACATTTATCACTCCAGGTTGCACGGTACAGCATTAATTTCTTTTCAGCCTCAGCTCTCACTGCAACATTAAATATTTTTTTTCAGAGAAAATAATGGAAAAATGTAATCAAGCAGTTGCACAGCCTAATAAGGCAAGGAACTATTTCAACAGTGTAAAACACAACTGAGTGCTAATGAAAGAAATTATTGCAAAAAGGGGCAGTTACAGACTGCATTAAACACACATCAGGAACCAATTTAACAACTGAGTAACCAGAGTCATATTATTCAGACTTCATCCCAGCAGAAATTAAGTATTGTATTGTGTTGACACCTGGTGCACAAATACATTTGCTCAGGAAACCACAGCCCCCCGTCATGCCTTCCTAAAGCTGCTTTCAGCCCAGAGAGGTTAGTCTTAAACCCTCGTAATCTTCTGATGTTTGCAAAGCACTTAAGAGACATGCAGAGCTGTCTGGGAGTGATGTCTTCCTAACAATTCAGCGCAATTAATTTTCGTCTGGTTACAAGACACATCCTGCTAGGTTAAAGATGTGATTAGAGACTTGGGAGGAATTTTTTTCAAGGACAGAAATGGCAGTGGGAGTGCTGGACATCAGAACAGAACTTATAACTGCCTTAGAACTGATATTCTTTGCTACTTCTTGTTTAATTTGGAGGCTTTGAATGTCAGAGGTTTGTGGAGCAGATCCTTAGGTCTCATTTGACCCCGGTCACTCCCTTTGGTTAAAACTGAAAATGTTTTTTGTTCATACCCTGTTGTACTCCATCAAGCACCTGGTATGAGTTTTCATCAAGGAAACCAACCTTCTCCATACCAACCTTTCAGCTAGGAACCAACCTTCTCCATAAAAATGGCCAAAATTATTCTCTGCATGACCTAGTGTATTTTCTCTCTGTTGGTGACATGGCAAAGTGATACCTCATTTAAGAGCCTTAGGCACTGCTGTGGTAATAACAAACACAACTTCCTAACGAGCAGTTCTTAACCTACGTGGTGTTCCTACAATCTCACCATCGCTGTTACTAGAGAGCCACATGCAGTTCTCCTTTTTGGCACTGCCTTTATCCTTTCATACAAACACTATCTTTTTTTTTTTTTTTTTTTAGACTTCATAAACCTTGTTGTATTTCCTTTCTCGTACTTCAGAGATTCTTGAATTCAGGAATTGTAAACTTTCATGTAGGTGAAAGAGTGACCCACCAAAAAGCCTGTGATATGAAAAAGGTCTTTTCCAAGTAGAGACTGCGTCTCCCTGTTTGACTGAAAAGTGCCCAGCCAATTAAGATAATAAATTGTAACCGTTGCATTTTCCAAGCTTCCTTTAGACCCATTCTATTTAGCCCAGCTGTAGAATAGACACTTGATTGCTTGATTTGGCAAGACCAGATTGACCTTTTCATGCTTTTCTGTGCTATAGGAAAAAAAAAAAAAGTGTGCTGTAGCCAGATTAATCACATGATGTTGATTCTTACTTGATGTCTTTGTTCCATGTTCCTTTCTGTAAAAACCCACACACTTCACCAGCCTTTCGCTCTTCTGCAATGGAGTGGTGAGAATCTGTGGCAGTATAGATCAGATGTACCTTGTTAACCAGGGCACTCTGTTGTAATCATCTATGCAAGCATGATGACCTGAAAGACACATTACACTAAGGAACAATTTCCAACAGCAATGTGATTTTACTTCCCTTGAAACTTTTTTTTTTTTTTAGCAAATAGATTTATAGTATCAGTTTCAAAACCAAAGCTCCTTGATTTCATTTTTTTAATACTCCACACCGCAGAGTGCGCTTCACTCTGTATTTAATGTCAGGTTCAGTTGGCATGCCTGTTATGAGTGTAATGTGCCTCATTTGATATGGAATTGAGAAGCAGCCAATATACTGCAAGAGCCTCATTTAATTACCTCTCACCTATGGCTTGCTTTGTGTATGTCTAATCACCAGTTCACACTAAACCTGTTGATGACTAATCTTCCCCTTGGAACCCTTCAGTCAATGTTTTCCTTAATCCCTTGGAAACTTCCGCTTGCTACCTCGGGGCATCTCTGCTCAGCAGTCACTGGGTGCAGCACAGAACTGACAAGAAGTAGAGTTTTTAGACATCTCCAAACCACCTTTAAATTAGATGGCTCAGCCATCTGCAGCAGTCAAACTGGTTAAAGGAAGGCAAAAGACCTGGGGATCAGTCTGTGATGAGCCTTGCGCTGCATTAACTTTTTTTACAGCGGTTTCTTGCTGCATGGGAATGCTGTAAGCAGAGTTGATAAAACATGTGGGCTCTTATCTCCACATCAGTGTCAACCCAGGTCACACCTGAAACTTGCTGGTTCTTTCAGTATAATATCTCTAAATCACCTCTCATCACTGCACGAGAGCTAAAACTCTTGTAATTTCATGTCTTGACTATTATGAAGTGAGAAGGCTGCAGTTTGTCACATCTGCACAATTTTCCCCTCCCACACTTGCTAGACTTGGGGGAAGACCATCTGAGCACGTCGCTTCTTCTTTGTGCCAATTCCCCTTTGCTGTGATATGAAAGAAGCCATTTCTCTTTTACACGCTGAGCAATACAATCACAGTGTTTTCTCCTTCTTAACCTGACTATTGTTCATTGTCTGTTGTTCAGTGTACTTAGATCAAAAAAAAAAAGATCATTTTTTTGTTCTGTATTTGTATAGCTCAGCGCAGTGGGGCTGTGCTCAGAGTCAGAAGTTACCAAACCATAAAACAATCCAAGTCAGAGGCACGGATATTTGAGTGTGTGGTGGCAGTATTTCGCTCCTGTTTTCACGCAGATTATGGATGTTTGGTTCTGGGTACTAAACTATCCGTACAAACTGCCACTAAATCAGAGCCTGGAAAGGGGTCAGTGGGTGTGTTTACATGCACCCCACTGTCCTCATTAGGGTCCTCCTCTGCTCTGAGTGAAGCAGCTTAGAACCACAGAATCATAGAATGGTTTGGGTTGGAAGGGACCTTTAAAGGCCATCCAGTCCAACCCCCTCAAGGAGCAGGGACATCTCCAACCAGATCAGGTTGCTCAGAGGCCCATCCAACCTGGCCTGGAATGTTTCCAGGGATGGAGCATCCACCACCTCTCTGGGCAACCTGTGCCAGTGCTTCACCACCCTCATTGTAAAAAAAATTTTTCCTACTGTCTAATCTGAATCTACCTCCCTCTATTTTAAAACCATTGCCCCTTGTCCTATCACAACAGGCCCTGCTGAAGAGTTTCTCCCCATCTTTCCTGTAGGCCCCTTTTAGGTACTGGAAGGCTGCTATAAGGTGGCCCTGGAGCCTCCTCTTCTCCAGGCTGAACTGCCCCAACTCTCTCAGCCTGGCCTCATAGGAAAGGTGCTCCAGCCCTCTTATCATCTTTGTGGCCCTCCTGCTTACTCTGGTCCAAACCTGAATGTGTAACAGGAAGAGCTCTGCATACCCCCTGCCCACTGCACACTTCTCTTTGGAAGGGATCCAGGGCAGAAAAGTCGTAGAAGAGTTGCAAGGTGCTGTGTTATCTCTCCTGGATGATGGTTCCACATGATGCACATGTATTGCAGTTCAGGAAAGTTATTTCAATGCCTGTCAGTGGTTAAGTTTTGGCAGTATCATTAAGATTTGAGACTTGTGGGTTTTTTGTTTTTTTTTTTTGCAAGGATCAGAGGAAACTTACCTCCCCTCTCCATCCCAGCAAGGAAAATGTCCACTCCTGCACCACACCATATGTTGCTGTTTGACTGCCTGCTCTGTGGTCCACAATTCACTCGCAGCTCCTTTTCTCCCTGTTCAGCAGCACAAGCTGTTTTAACAATAAGGTCCTTATTGAGTGCTGCTTCCCATGGCTCCTAGATATCTAAAGGAGATGCTCGGTGCAACAGCTTTTAAGCTGCATGTGATACTAACTCTAGTTTTGCAGGCATTGATTAAAGGTAACAGAGGGAATGGTGGTTATGCCTCATTTGTAAATGGATAGACCCAGAAGTTGTCAAGTTCCTGCCTGTTAATCCATCGACGAGACACAATTTGCCTCGGAAACATGAGCTGTTCCACTTAAACAAAGGATGCTCCTATCCCACCCACCGTGCACGTGCATGCACACACGTATTTCTTGTATGGACTTTAGCAGACTGCAGAGCAGTTGATATCAGAAGCAGAGCCCAAGGTTACCGTATAGTCCGGTTGGCATCGTGGGAGAAGGATTGTGTGAGCAAGTCATGTGTGAAATAAATTAAATACACAAACTCCCTCTGGGTCACAGAAGGGGTCAAGCAGGCAGCTAATTAAGATCCCGCGGTAACCTTGTCCCTGACTGGCTCTGCCCTCTCCGGTGTTACTGAAAACACTTACATTTCCGAGACTTGATCCTCTAGTTTAGTACTTCTCTTTGCAATGCAAGGAAAAAAGACCAATAAATGTTAAAGATGGGAAAAGGGACCTTAAGCTGTTTACTTGTTCTTCCCTGAGCTGCCAATAAACTAAGTTGTCTTGCAGGAAGTAGAATCCTATGTGGACGTTTTGTCATTTAGGGACCCTCAGAGAAGTGAATCGTTATTTAGTGAGCAGTTCACATCCATCTCTGTGTCCAGGGATAAAGGATGTGCATCTATTGCAGCCGCCACTCACAAAATTCTGTCAGTTCACACAAGAACAGTCTGAGCTCAGTGATAATCACAGCTAAAGCCGTTACGTAAAAGCAGGTCAAGAGATTTTCCATATAATATTTGTTGAAAGCTTGGCTATTAGCTTTCCCAATGCTCATAGTTGCAGTCTTTTCTAGGTCAACAGTTCCCCCCTCCACCAGCACAGCTCACAAATATCTGCAATGGGAAGAGCCAAGTCAGAATTCTTGAACAGGATTTACATTTCAGCAATTAATAAATCTTCAGTACGAGATGTGATAAGCTCTCTGGAGCTTTCTTTTCAGATGCCTCAAGATCTGAGCTGAGCAGGGAAACTGGTGACTTCTGCCCTTTGCCCCTTCTAGGATCACCAGGGAGTGGAGTCAGCACCCCATTAAAAAGATGGATAACGAGAACAGGCAGTGCTTTCCTCATTGCCAGGAGCTTCAGAATAGACCTCTGGGGGAAAATACAGTTAATCAGGTCACAAGTGTGTGTGTGTGTAGCCACGTTTCAGTGCATGGTGAGTGTCCAAGAGTGCTGTGGAAAGAGCTGCAATGGTATGTCTTCAGACAGTGACACCAACCAGCTGCAGGACTTCAGGCATTGTCCTTAATGAGCAAGCAAGCTAGATCCTCACCTCCTACTAGTTCCTGGCTGTGATCATATAATTTAAAAGCAAACAAATATAACCTCATCCTTTATGGATGGATACAACACTGTCCCGCAGATCATCATGTTGCACAGCCCAGATGCATTTTTTCCTTCCTTGGACAGTGTCTAGGCAACCTGGAGGCTTGAGAGCATTTTAACTCATTGCACGTGGCCGAGCATGGACTTTCAAAACATTGCAGTCCATACAGCATGCACATCTGGCTTTCTGGTCCACATCAGGCTAGGTCGTGAAAAGCAGCATAAATGTAGCTAGAAAAGAATGTCAATGCTGAATTCTTGTTAAATGCAACTAATACATGATGTAAGTCAATTTATGTTAACTTTTCTGAATCTCTATTTTGATGTTTCTGGTTTTGAACAGAGCTGGAAAACGTAATGCTGTTTTGCAAATAAACAACATCCTCCCCTTGACAAAATAGATAAAAACCCCAAACCATGATTCTGAAGTGCTGTCCTTTTAAAACTTAAATTTCTTGACATTTTTCATTAAGTTCCATCTTTTTCTTTTTTATATTACACTATTTTTAAGTCATTAACACTGCTTTGTTTCTGTGCAGATCTTCTTGAAGATCAGAAAAAACACAGATTTGCTCGAATATTACACTCCCAAATGGGCTGTTAAAATAGTCACATACCTATAATTACTCCTTATTTATCCCTTTCCTTTGGATTTGTAGTAGTCACTTCGTGCCTTGCAGTAGTATAGTTCACTGTTAGTAAACTGTGACAAAGAGAAATTTTGGGATCAAATCCCTCTATCTACAGCTCTGGGAGAACATCAGCAAAGTCCATGAAAGCTTTCATATAGGTCCCCACTCTGTAAGCTATCATCAAGAGCCTGCAATCCTCCAGAACATTGCAATTCTGCAGTAGGCTACCTTGTGATTTGAATTGACCAGAGTTATTTGAATACCCAGGTAGATTGGAATGGTTTTCACAATCCTACTGGGATTTAGGATTTTATTGTGAGCATCTTTTTTGAAAAGCCACCAGATGGCAAAAGGTCATCTCAAAATATCTCCATATATATCTCAATATAAATATATACAGATATATCTCATTCCTACTTCTTAGATAGAAAGGCCATGTTCCAAAATATGTTGGCTTTTCAAGAGTGATTCAGATGCCTGGTCTTCACTGAATAATTTTCACAAAACTTAGTGTGTTGATCTTACATTTTTCCTTAGATATTGTCTTGGATTCTGCTTTTGCCCATCTTGTATGAGACCATGCTGCAGGTGGTATGGTGGTGCTCAGGTCCACAACTCTTCAGTTTTCAATGCAAAAGAGATAGGTAAAGTGAAGGGAGATAAATCTCATTGAAAACATCCAGCTGGTTATGTTCTGATGTCTCCATGAAATTTTTTAACAGTGTCCAATTCTACAAGCAATGTCTATATTGAAAGAAAAAAAAATTACCAGAATAATAAAAATTCATATCACTGAGTGTGGATCCTCAATTGCACGCCTTCGAACCTATCATTTTGTCTGTTTTCAATTGTATACTCCATTAAGCAGTGACTGTGCCTTTCTCTGTTGTGTAGATGAGCACATGTGGTATCAATTAATAATAAAGAGAGATCTGCAAGCAAATAGACCCATAGTGAAGGGAGAAGAGTGACAGGGGCTAAATTAATGACTGGGGCTGCACTATATATATATCCACACACTAAACCCTCTGCAGAAAAAAATCCAGAAAAAAAAAAATACTGAGTACTGAGCCAGAAAAGATCTTACCTTTCATGATATTTTGCTGAGTTCAGTGATTACCTTGCACCAGCAGTTCCAGGATGAGCTGTCCCAGTTCCTCAGTGTCTCTGAAATGCACCCTCTCTGGTGACTGAACCCTGCCACTGTGCTCCTATCAGGTCCAAATCCAATAATTTTTTGGCTCTCATAGCATGTTGTTAAGATGCTTCACCCTAATTTATAGGATGTTCTGGTGTTCAAAGAACGTGTAGATGTGGCACTCCAGGACATGGTTTAGTAGGCATAGTGGTTTGGGTTGACAGTTGGACTTGATGATCTTGGAGGTCTCTTCCAACCTTAAGATTCTATAATTCTATGTGTCTCAGCACATAGGTTTTGGACCCTACAAAAGCCTCTTCCTTTGGCAGCTGTGACTGCCAAAAAGCAGCCTCTTTGAAACATTGCACTGTTTTTATGTACTGAAAAGAACATAACATTCAAGAACAAAAGGTGAAAGCACTTGAGGGCTTGCAAAGGTATGGTTTTTCAGAGGCTCATCATTTCCCTCAAAAATAGAGCGGACTTGGACTCTTCCGTGTGACACTGCTTCCCAGGTATAGGATTTCACCTGCTTCTCTGCACCTTTGGCATCACTTAATTTGTCAGACTCTACTTTTTATCCACCTAATATTTCCATTCTTTGCCCTGAGGCTACAGACTCGACCTGGTCAGTTTATGAAGTTCAAGCAGTGGTTTCTAGGAGCAAGGTTCTCTGAAAACTGTGATGCCTGTCATTGAAAGCCATTGCTGCCTGAACTGTCTTCTCTGCGAAAAGTAGCAAAGAGTATAATAACTCTCATATAGATGTCCTGTTCTTGAAAACAACAGAGATCATCGGTATAATTTTTACTGACTTATTATGGTGAAGTGGGGTCATACGTGGTCCATTATCTTTTCCTTGTCTTTCAAGCAAAAAACTATGAGTTATAAGAAGGAAGACACAAGAGAGTCCTGAAAGCAAGAACAGTTCTTCCCTGGGAGAAGATATTTCTTCCATTTAAAGTAAAATTGTCAATGATGCTTTCTCAGAGAAAATCGTCTTTTTGTTTCTCAGGAATTTTCAATCTATTTAATCTTTGAGTTTTTTTTTTTTTTCTTTCCAAATATCCTATCAAAAGCTCTCAGGTTCCCAGGAAGTGTATCTAGATACCAGCAGTACCACTGTAAGAAATAAAACCCTATAACTAGATAGAATTTGAAAGATCTAAAAAATATTTCTGTTGATCTGCTGAGATTCATCCTTAAAAAAAAAAAAAAAAAAAAAGAATATGCAACTTTCCTGTTTGCAAATAAATTTTTACCAGATTATCATAAAAAAGACTAGGGTTTTAATTTATTCATCTTTCCTTACTTGCCGTCTCATATCACCCAAAGAAAGGGTCAGACTTCATACTTGAGTTTGTCTTACTTTGAATCCCTTCACAGCAGCTTCAGAACAGAGAGAGAAAGATGTCACTTATGGATTTGGGCTGACCTATTCATCGAGACCACATTCTGTTCATTGTTACCCAAAAGTCTCACAGCTAGTTGCATGCACTGATTTTGTTTGCAAAAGGATTTAGAGGATCATAATTGGAAAGAAGATTGACACTGACTGAATGAATGTGTGCAGCAGATGAAAACAGGTCTTTGGGCTTTTTAAATGTGACCCTGAAAATAGAATTACGTGATACTAGAATTAGTAAAGATCTTCAAGTATGGAGAAAATAAAATTCTAGGAAGTTACTAGATTAGTTATTTTCAGGCCTCTGACCAAACCACCTTTTTTTGGTTCATCCACCTTTCCTTCATCTTGCCCCATAACCTTTATGGTAGAGGAGGAAGATGTGCCTCAAGTTGGCTTATTATTTTTGTATATGTTTCTGCAAACTTTAAAGATGATGTTTAGCATCAAGCTAACGCATGGCACTTGCAAAGAGTTTCTTGTTTAATGGCCCAATTAAATCCTTTCACCCCAAAATGCTGTGCAGGAAAGCACTAGAAAGTCCTGCAAGAAAGCGGCCTTGCAGCAAGCCTGGTAGACCTATGATTCTCAGCTCCCAGCTCAAACCCTCTCATTAGTATATTTAAAAGAATCCATTCCTGTATTGTATACAAGAAACATTAAATTAGAGGCAAAAGGGCTAGAAGGAACCTTCTACAGAGAGAAACTTTTATTTATTCTCCGTTTTACATCCACCACCCACTTTTATTTTATTTTTGTGGAAAATATGAGTCATTCTCCTATCAGCTGTCCATTGACAGATATTTAATAACTCTGCCAGCAGTGTCCTGTATTGAACAGAAAGCTGTCTCTCCAGCTCCTCATACGCAGACAAACAAAGCATATTCTCCAGGCAGAATTTCTAACTAAATTTTAGTCTTTCACTTCATGGGAATTTTAAAAGCATTCCATAAGAGAAGGACACTCCTTTCTCATTTTGCCAGGGCAAGCGATAGGTTTTTATTCCTCCTATAATATCAATGTGCATGTCACTCTTTAGCAGAGAGTTAAATGATAATCAGAAGAGAGAGAAAACCCAAACAAACCAAAAACACTACTTGGTATTTACGATTTCCTTACAACCTAAAAAACTAACAGCTGCAACTATTCCCTTTTACAAGGTTTTCTGAATTCAGTAGACAGTCATACAGTGCTTAAAGACAAATTTTTGTCTAGATAAAAAAAAAAAACCAAACGTGAACACAGGGATGAAAAAGTTTGAAAAAGTGGGCTGATTGAAGGTGTGTTTGTGAGAGTAGATGAGGGAGGTGTGAAGTGGCCTGGCATCCTTCATTCCATTTCCCCAGTCTCCTCTACTGAGCCATGTTTGCACAACGCTGAGTGACTTCAGGAATCTGACCACCCTGTTCAGGCTCCTTTGAAACTATGCCATAGGACATCTACTATATGAGGTGGACTTCCAGTGAAGTTTCAAGGTTGTCCTTCACAGCTCATTTCTAGTTCAAAAGCTGCCTTCAGAACAAGCCTGGCTTTGAAGAGCCATTTGGATCTCAAAGCCAAATCTTGAGGCTGGCAGTAAAAGCCAGCCTTGGCCTTTGTGTAATGTGAATAAAAATCTGCGTTTGTAGACACCTAACTACTTTAACAAATCCACTGTAAATCCACTTATATTAAGACAGAATCAGATCTGAGGTTACATTTTCTGAATTCCCAAAAAACACTTTGACAAGACTGCTTTTGACCAACGAATGTGTTTGACCTCATTAACCAGCTAGTTTCTTGTGAGATACTTAACAAAGACTCTTTGAACTCATAAAATACAAAAGCCAGCTGGGTTACCTTTGGCCCACCAGGGATATAAGCCATGCATAAAGACAATTTCATCCACGTAGATGTTAAATGTATCTGTAAATCTTTAAATAACAATGAAGTAATATTTAATGGCAATTCTATTTTGCTTAAAAGCACCTTTCTCTTTGGTTCCAAGTCTTTCAGCTGCTTTATTAAATGCTTCTGTCATTTAAAAAAAAGAGTTACTTCTCTGGTAAAAGCCAACAAAGTGCAAAAAAATATGATAGTTTCAACAGGACAGTTCTGGGTAAACAATTTCTGTTTTATTCGTGTGGCTGAGCAATCCTCTTAGCTTCAATGATCAGTAAACCTCCAAAGGCAAAATTTTCTCCAGATTTATAGCAAAATTCTACAAAATAACCATTTTCCACTGTGCTTACCCAAAGGGATTGTGAAATCGTGAGCTGAGCACAGGCTTTGGATGGGGTGCAGCCTGTAACGAGCTGCAGATACAGGGAATTCTTGTGGGCAGAGGCTTGATGCCAAAAGCCTTAATTTAGTCTAGTACAGACACATGATGCAGTGTCATGTGCATGAATGTGGCTTAGTGTAAGTAATCCTTTGAATCATGGGTGCTTTTGAGCAGTTTTAGAGTGAATAGGGTAAGAAAACCAGAGGACAAATAAGGTATAAATATGTGAAAGAAGTAAATACCTAAAGATCAGTATCTAAATAGGTTTGTATTGAGCACATCATGTTCTCAGTGGAACTAGCAAGTGCTGCTACTAAGTTCAGGGTGCAATGACTTTAGGTGTGCACAACTTCTGAAATTCTTGCCATAAAACCTGTCAGAAACAAAATCAATTTTGAACCAACCACAATTTGAAAAAGGAAAACATGATTGATTTTTCTGCAAATTACTGATTTTTTTCTTCACTATTACCATACAATTGGAGTGATTTCATTATGGAACTTGCAAATGTTATATAGTGTTTGTCCTGGTTCCAGCAAGGAGGGTTGATTTTCACATGAGCTGGGAGAGGAGCTGGAGCTGGTGGCACCTGTAACTGAGGGACACAGCTGGGATAGTTTACTAATTAGCCAACATCTGGAATAGTTTACCCAAATTAGCCAAAGGGCCATTCTGTACCTTGTGACATCAAGGTCAGGATCTAAAATGGGGATGGTGGTATGAGGTAGGTTTCCTGCTACTTGGTAGGGAGCTGGGCATCAGGATCCACTGTGAGCTATTGTACTGTAAATTATGTGATAAGTACATTCTGTTATTGTTTTTGCTTTCCATCTCTGTTTTCTATTCCTCTGTTTTTATCCCAGCCCATGAGTTTTGCCTGCCTTTCTTTCCTGATTTTTCTCCTCATCCCATTGTAGGGCTAGTGAGGGGGAAAGTGAGTGAGTGAGCAACTGTGTGGTATTTTAGCTACTGAGTGGAGATAAACCATTACATTGGGGTTTTTTCTGATGCAAATATTAACATTTCCTCTCTGGCTAATGAGTGTCTACCATAAATATACACTCTCTCTACGGTAAATTTCTAATAAGAAACTATTGGAGGTTTGCTTTTTCAAAAGAAACACACAATATCATCACATCTATATCAATATTTAATATACAACAGCATAATTTTGCAAATATCTGTTTTGCTTTATCACTTTTCATAAGAAGTATTTCCAAAAATTTATGTGGTAATTCTATAGAGAGGTACTTCAGAATGACAACTAGTAAGTGTTGAGACTTTACTATAAATGTTCATAGCAGCATTTATCTGCTCAGAAAATTTCAAGTAACCTTAAAAAGCTTAGGTGTGTACTTCTGTGTCATCTATCTGCTCTGATTCATAAAACCTGTCTATGTTCCTTCCAGCATCAGGAATCAATGGTTTGAGGGAACAACACTCACAAACGAGTCATCTGAGGGGTGCTGCATTGCCTGTAAGAGAAAGATGTGGAATAAAAAGCAAACAACAGCCTTCACATTCTCTTAAATTTGTGACAATTGCATGGAATAAAATAAACTCCAGTATGAGGAAGAGTTGAATAAAGTAGGACTTTTCTGACTACAGGGACAGCTAAGGAGGTGTGTGATATAGATCAATAAAGTCATGGGTGGTGTGAGGTGGATGGATAGAAACAATAACATGCTATTAAGATGTGGAATGAGGATACAAAAAGTTTACAAGGAGTCAAGGGGAGACTTGACAAGTTCATAGAATAGAAATCCATTAAAGATGATAATATAATTTTGTATTTTTATTAACCCTAAATAAATTTTGCAGACAGAAGCTGTGTCTATCTTGAGAAGTCTGGAGGCTTAGAGAAATGTTACTTGGGAGAAATACCACTTTCAGTTGGTTTTGTACCACTTTTCCACAGAAAGATGCTTTTAGGTGTTATTTGTGACAGACTATCTTTGATCTCCCCTAGTATGGTCATTCCTCAATTCTTATTGTTTGCAGTCAAATATTAGGTAGGATTTACCTCAATACTAATCAACTGCAAGTCATCTGTGTGCTGTAACCTTGTAACCTGTTTATCAATAGTCGCTTTATAGCTAGTGAAAGATGTGCAACAAAATTATTTATTCTCCCTATTTTAGGAAGGGATTAATTATCAAGTAGAGATGTCTGTGTATCTCTGCTAACCGCAGAGAGCCAAGGGCAAATCCATTGGATCAGTTGAACACACGTACGTGATATCATCACCAGACATATATGAAAGTACATTCTGAGGTTTGTCTTTCTGACAGAATGCAACCTCAATTTTATATTGTAGATGGTCTATTGATTATAATCCCTCTGCAACGTTCAGTTTGCTTTAAAATTTTTATTTGAGGCACTATGATCAAACATGTAAGAGTAATCGTTTGGGGATGTAGTAAACATGGTAAAAGCTAAGATGACCTTAGAAAGCCTGTGATTAGGTAGTTAAGGATCAGGAACATCAGCCAGTTTTTCTACAAGAAATGAGATTATTTGCCGCTCATAGGTTATTTATGCAGAATAAATTCACAGGGTGGTAATATGAACAAAGGGCACAAATCTCGTCTCTAAATCTTCCAAACAGCATGCCCATTTGCCAAACTAACCAACTGCAGATGGAAGACTTCATATCTGCATCTGTGGAAAGAGTAGGCAAGAATGTGAGTCACAAGTCTGGCCAGCCCTCTTTCACCTGACAATGTTCTACAATTACAAACTGCCTCTAGAGCACTAACAATGTACAGGGCCTGCCAGAATACTGGAGGTAGTCATAATGTGTGCCAACTTCATGGTGAACTTATGGGCACTGAGATTCAATGAGCCAAATACAGTCCTAATGTGCCACTATATATCCAAAAAGAGACCTGAAACAACATGGGATGCAGAAGATCAAATGCTTCTTCCCTAACTTAAGCACCCAAAAACTTGGCATTTAAGTCCAACCTAGTTACCCTGGCTCTGTTTCTAGCTACTGGAGGGAGATATGCATTTCTAAAAGCAAACCACCTTTCTTACCATGACTTACTTTGGAGTTGTTTACCTCTTCCTGTTGACATTAAGGAAGATAAGGCAACCATCTTAGATTTTATCATGTTAGTGGTGGATGTCTAAACGAGTGACTGGGGGGAAAAACACCTTAAGGAAATCGTGAGCTGGGATGAGCTGCCCATTTCAATAACTTCATCTTGACTTTAAGTCTCCAAAATGGTTTTCTATAGATAAACTAATTCTTTCACATTATGAAACTTCTCTTGTTAATTCTCTTCCTTCCTACAGAAAGTTACCAAGCCTGTGGGTATTGCTCTTTCTGATCTTCCCCTGACTGTCGCCTTTTTGGCATGGTCTCACAGTACTTATAAGAGAAGTGTCCTTTTCAGTGAAGATGCAATGGGATTTGATGAACCCTGTGAGAAAATTGCAGAGAAGAAAGAATCAGATTCCAATTACCTAATTTTCAGAAAATACAGGCAGACAGAATGCATTTGTATAAAATGTTACCAATAATTGTTATCCAAACCATGACAAAGCAATAGTGGGAATAGTGCTTTGCTTATGGCAATTGAGACCATTTCTGAAAGGTCAGAACAGGCCAAGAAAGAGGTGCAGTGGAACATCTATGATTAGGGTATCCATCACACCCATAGCCAGGGAGTGTTTAAACTCCAGTGTGAGTATGCACAAAAGGTAACGTGATTCAGTCCGTCATCAGTGCGACTGCAAGCTACAGTTTACCTCTTACAATGAAAACTGTGATTGCAGTGTCAGAAGTCAACTCTGAATCAGAAAGTAAAGCCTCTGTTAAACAGCCTCTTATCCTTGAGGAAGGTGATGTGATCAGTAAATTCAAGTTGAACAGCTAAGGTAGAGGCAGAGATTTACATCAGAACTGATTTTCCTTAGAGTAATTGCCTTGTACAATGTTACAAATGCAGTGCAAATGAGTAAATGCATCCCATTATTTCAACTAATCTAGTAATTTAAAGATATAATGCAGCATTTCATTTAATTATATTAAGCTTTTAAGTGCCAGACATACAGCATCTAGGCACATGAAAACAGAAAGATGAGCGATTGGAAAGTGTGCAATGTAACACTCATTATAACATTGAGTATGCAAATAATCATCGTTGTGTCTCAGGATAATGAAGAAAACCTTCAAATAAGAATCTGAAATTTGTCAAATTCTAGGTAATATGTACATTTGGAGGATTACCAGGCTAGTCTCCACATTATGCAGAATCTCCTGGGATGATTCTGAAAAAAAAAAAAGATCTGAAAAAAGTTTTTGAGGGCTGTGAGAAGTGCCATACACTAATAGACTCTTATCAAAAAGAAATCTGAGAAAGAAATCTTGATTTTCAGTATTGCTTAGCTTAGTGGGGAGAAAACTCCAAACACAAAAAAGACCTTTAACTCGGGAAGGAAAATATTAGTGAGAAACAATAGCTGGAGAAATAAAGCTCGAGGTATTCAAATTGCCAGCAGGACATATATTTACAACACTGAAACAGGCTCCCAAAGGAGGCAACAGATTTTCCATCTTTGGCTATCTGCTGACCAAGACTAGATCTGTTTCTGGAAGCGGTGCAGGACAAATGGGTGAAATCTCACGAGCTTTGTTTTGTAAGATGTCAGACTGATTGATCTGTTGGCCCCTTCTGGCCATTAACTTGGTGTTTATTAATCATACAGAAATTACTAAATTCCCAGAGTCCCATCCCAGCAACGCGCAGAGCTCAATTAAAAATCGATGATGGATTATCTGGGATCATTCTAATTCTAACTCCGTGGGCCAAAAGCAGTATATTTTCCCAGCTCACTCTTCTCCTAACACTGGATCAGCATTTCAATATGAAGTGTCATGTTGACCTTCTTATTAACCTCATGGCTTTTTCTCTATTACCTTTTTTTTCTTCATTTCTCTCATAAAGTGTTATTAAGAGTTGTTCTTAACAGGGTTACAGATGAACTTTGTCTCTGATAGTCAGGTTTTCTTTTTTATTTCTATTCTAGCAATTAATAACTTTTAAAAGAAATGTATCTACACCTGGAAAAAAAAAAAAAAAGTCGAGGAGGAGTACCCAGAAAATCTTGTGTAGCGCCTTGTGCTGTTGAATATTTAATCGAAGATTTCGGAATAGTTTTAGACCTTCTCCATTGTAATCAGATATTTATTAGCAGTGGGCAGCAGATGGATAAACCCTTTCCGCTTGGTCATGTACCATTTACTCTATTAGTAACTACACTTTTCTGTCAGATAGTATACTACAGTGGAAAAGATTTCCTGTGCAACTGTTGCCAGAAGGTGAAGTTTGCTGAAGAAATGCAAATTACAAGTGTACACAATATTTTCTATCAGCAGCTTTCCTCCTCTAGCAGGTAAAATTGACTTCCTCAGCAGCCGCATATCTATGCTATTGCTCTGGGAATTGTCTCCTGATACCTCTGCATGCTTTCTCCAGCCTGGCTTGATTATTTTTTTAAAAAAAGTATTGGAAATGAATTCACTAACCCTCCACTGTGGAATAGTTTCAGCTGCTAGATACACAGACTTGTGAAACAGAGAAACTTGTGCTGATTTTAGCCACCTAAAACACCATTTACTCCTCCAGCACAGCTTTCTATCCTCTTATCATTGCATGTCACCCTCTTTCTACCCAAACCAAGACCATGGCTGTATTTGCAGGACAGTGCTGAGCTGCAGACCCTTTCTTCTGGCCCAGAGCCATCTCCTTGTGATGCCCACTTGCTGGTGACTATTCCAGCACTGGAGGACGAGTGCAAGGTCTTCTCGTCTTGGGCATTTTCACCCTACCAACACAACAAACTGTTAGAAGCATGGGGCTGCAGAAGCCTAGCTTACTAAAAATGGTTGTGGAGAAGGGTGATCGATCTGTGGTGTACGACAGTTGCTGTCACAGTAAAACGAGTGGCTGTAGGAAGAGAAACAAATCGGAGCAGTCAGCTAACAGAAATCTTTTCCTTCAGACCACTACCTTTTCCATTGAATGAGCAACGCTTGTATTTTATTTTATTTTACTTTATTTTATTTTATTTTATTTTTTAATGTTTTGGGTTGAAATCAGTAGAGCTTTTGGTTATGAAATTTAGTGTATGCGGCTGGGATACTGTGAAGATTATCTGCTTTCTCTGCTGTTTTTTACCAATTTCAGAATGCCTTTCAAAGCAGATGTCTTCAAAGATTTTGGGTTTTTAACATGTAATAAAGGTTATTACATGGAAAAGCAGAGGATGTTATTTCTTAAAATACCTTCTTCTAGTCCCTTCCTGATAATGACTCCGAGAATGAAAGTAATTCAGGCTGACAGGTCCTCACTGCTTGTAGTACAGAGAAATAGCGTAAGACTCCTTAAATGCAAAGTGATGAAAGCCATGACTACTTCAGAACCACAAACAGCAGAGGAACACGTCTGGTACTTTGAGCAGAATACATTTCTTGAAATAATCTGAGTCCAGAAGAGGGATAAAAGTTTGTGTCATTTCATCATATCATGTGTAAGACTCTTTAAAGTTTTATTCCTGGAAAGCTCATCTGTGACTGAAAGACTAGAGAGGGAGAGGGATTAAAGAAATATCCTCAAACCTCTGAGCCACAAATGGAGACGATTGCATTTAGACGCATTTCACAGAAATGTATTTATTTTTTGAATAACCACATTACTCAAAGTAGTTTAGCAACAGGCAGGAGGGAACTGCCTCAAGGATAAACAGAAGACGTTGAAAATGGTTGCTACACCCCTGCAATGCTTTTGGTAGGCTGTAAAAATAATAAAGCTAAGCCAAATGAAATATAAAGCAGAACAGTTATGAAATAAAATCTGGGTATCTCAAGCTACACCCTGCAGTTTCTACGTTAGGAAAAAGTATGTGGCTGATTGAAATAGTGGTTTCACTTGGGTGAAAGGTCCCAGGTTGATTGCCAGATTTTCTTTCTGTACTTGTTTTCTTTGCTAAAAGCATTTCTAAAGCACTCCTCACTGTGGTAGGGAGAGTAGTACATACTCACATGTCTTCTTTCATTCCCCAGGTCAAGAATATTGTTGTTGGCCCATACCTGTGAGCTGTGGGTAGTGACTGTACTCCTGACAGATGGGACTTATGTCTGATGTGCACTTCACAGTGGCTGGTGGGTGACTAAAACCAGCAAGAGTCATAGGAGCCCCAGGGAGGTGGGATGTAATTGAGCAGCTCCCGTGCAGGCAGCTCCAAGGCTATAGTGTTAGATAAGCAACTGACATAATCTACCTGGACTTGTGCAAAGTGTTTGACACTGTCCCGCATGACATCCTTGTCTCTAAATTGAAGAGACATGGATTTGACAGATCACTTGGTGGGTAAGGAATTGGCTGGATGACTGTGCTAGTGGACAAGAAGCTCAACATAAGCCGGCAATCATAGAATCATAGAATCATAGAATGGTTAGAGTTGGAAGGGACCTTCAAAGGTCATCTAGTCCAACCCCCCTGCAAGGAACAGGGACATCCCTGACTAGATCAGGTTGCTCAAAGCCTCATCCAACCTGGCCTTGTGCCCTTGCAGCCCAGAAGGCCAACCACATCCTGGGCTGCATCAAAAGAAGCATAGCCAGCAGGTCAAGGGAGGGGATTCTGCCTCTCTGCTCTGGTGAGACCCCACCTGGAGTACTGTGTCTGACTCTAGAGCTCCCAAAATAAAAGGATGCGGAGCTGTTGGAGCAAGTCCAGAGGAGGCCACAAAAATTATCAGAGGGCTGGAGCACCTCTTTTATGAAGACATGCTGAGACATTTGGGGTTGTTCAGCCTGGAGAAGAGGAGGCTCTGGGGAGACCTTAGAGCGGCCTTCCAGTACCTAAAGGGGACCTACAAGAAAGCTTGTAGGGACTTCTGCCTGTTGTGACAGAACAAGATTTAATGGATTTAAACTGAAAGAGGGTAGATTCAGATTAGATATAAGGAAGAAATTATTTACTGTGAGGGTATTGAAACACTGGCCCAGGTTGCCCAGAGAGGTGGTGGAAGCCCCATCCCTGGAAACATTCAAGGCCAGGTTGGAGCAACCTGATCTGGTTGGAGATGTCCCTGCTCCTTGCAGGGAGGTTGGACTAGATGGCCTTTAAAGGTCCCTTCCAACCTAAATGATTCTATGATTCTCTTAATGTTCACTGTTGCTTACATTATTTTCGACTCCATGAAAACTTTTTCCACTATGGTCACCTGAGTATCACCACAGTTGCCACCACTAATGTCATTCTGACTTCTAAAATGAATGACTTGCAGCATATATCAGGATCATGGATATATTTACTTACAAAGGTGTGCCCAAGTCACTGTTTCTCATTGCATGCTCAGCTCCATTGCCATAACATGTTGGTAATGTACTATTTTCTACCTACGCTAAGAACTTCAGTGGCATCCTTATCTCCATTCAACCTTGACAAAGTATTTGGACAGTGTGCAGAGGTTGTGTGTAATGGTCACAACAAAGCATAAAATGTGTCTCATTGAAGCTTATCAACCTTGCTTCTGTTCCAGTGGATACAGAAAAAGATAGTTATGTAAACATAAATTCTTTGGCAATTGTCTATACAATCACTTTTTCATCCTAAAGGTATTGTCTTTCTGGTCTCAGGAAGCTGGTTACTGAGAAATTAATTATTTAAGACTATTTTTTCATCTTATGTAGATGGCTACCCATCCTAGGCACTTATAAGTGTGGGATAACATTCCACATATAATCTAGTACAGACAGTTATAGTTAAGTTTGTATAGACAGAAGTATTTGAAACCACTAAAGATTTTTCCTTTGATCTTTGTTGTTGCTTACCAGCTTTCACAGAGATTTGATGACACATTCCAATCAGAATCTGGGTCTGTAAAGATGATTGACACATGGAAGCATCCTCCATGAGGCTCTTCAATATCTGGAAAAATAATTAAGTACCTGAAATGGTTCCCATACGTGATACTCTCTTTCTGAATTTTTTCTTGACCTGAATAATGTCACATCCTCTGGGTGACAGACATTCCTGTGAGAAAAGCTGTATCTCCCCAGGAAAAAAGTGTACTAGTATTGTATCCATGAAAAATATTGAAGCAAAAGGTATTTTAACACAATAGCTGCACACATACAGCAATTAGTTTCCTTCCCTTCTTCAAGGGCTTTGTGTATAAATCCCATGAGATTTTTGCATTTGCCTATTTTGCTACAGACCTTTTTGCCACAGTTAAAATGTCCTTCAAGGCATTTTTAGGAAGCTATTGCTCAATGATAGACTTGCAAAGATGTTACAGACTCTGAGTATTCAGCATCCACAATGGAGATTGCAGCAAATAAGGCGGAACTGTTAGGAGATGCAAAGAGGAAGCATTAGCGATGGGAAAGCTGCCAAGCTTCTCAGAGAAGCAGAGGCAATTCTTTCATCATTGTCATTGCTGGTTCCCAAGTCAGGTTGTGTTTATTATAAACAGGGGAGCTGATTTATAAGAAAGCCAGAGGGTATTTTACCATACAGTCTCTGAACTTAAACTTGTAAGATACAACTAACCAACAGGAGTATGGCAATTATATATTGGGGTTATTACACCTTCATCTTCTTGCAAAACAACTTCCTTTCAGTATCTCTGGTTTTGTTTTGTTTGTTTTTTTTCCCTCTCTCTCGTGCTCACCCTTCTCTTTGAATCTAGTAGACAGCACACATAATGGAAAGACTACTTTTTTTTCCACCCACAAATTAATTCACTCCAAGTCTTCTTCATTCCATTCTGAATCAGCTTGCCATGCTAGGAACCTCTGCACAACTCACAGATGAGTTCCAATTAGCTTTTTGGAGAACTTCATGAGGTTCATTTCCCACTAAGAGGAGTCATCCAGTCTTTCTCTTTGTGAAGATCTGAAGCCCTCCTCTTGAGGCTTCTTTCCTACCACTAGCCCAGGATGCAAAGAAAATTGTAATATAACAGCAGTGTTGTAGCACTGATGAGTCAAGAAAAAGTGTATGTCAGTAAGCTGGAGTGCTGGAATAATGAATGGGTATACCCCACATTTGGGACTCCTGGTATGTTCTCATTGCTGGGCTCCATCAGTAATAAAATTACAAATAGTCTAAAACACTTTGGCTTGGACATTAAAGTACATAAAATGCCAGATTTCCCTGTTGGTAGCTAGCTAAGTATTAGGGGGAAAATAGCGAGGATGACATTATATACAGGGGCCAAATCTGAAGTGATATTTAGGCCCATGTATTTTAGCATCATTTAAGAAATACAGACTGGAAAGCATTTAATACATCTGAGCTCCTATTTTGCTTCTGACAAAGTACAAACCATTCTTACCAGTTAGAGTTGCTGTTTGGACAAAAAAAAAAAAAATGTTTTCAAATTCTCTGTGGATGGAAGAAAAAAACAGAGGAGGAGTTGTTTAATAAAAATTAAATGAAGATTTTAAATTCATGCAGTTAAAGGTGTCTTGTTTCCAGCTCACCAAGCCTAACAAAGCAAGCCTAGGCAACGGAGTTTTGGAAGAGATGAATGCACCGAGGGCTTGGAGACAGGACTCCTGCCTCTGCTGCAGGAAAGGTGGAGTTACCAGCTCTCTTCCATATAGCAGAATCCGTCTTCAGGCCACCAGTCCTGGAAAGCTGATGGTCCAATTAGACCCCTAGAAGACTTGTCAGAAACTCAGACTTTTCAGCTAGGAAACTGGCAGGTTTTTACCATATATTTGATGCAAATGTTTCACCTTTGATTAAGATTTCTTATCCCAAACAATTTCTGACCAGCAATATTTGTGACAATTTTTATAAATTAAATATTATATATATCATATATCATATCTTATATAAAGTGCTCTGACTGTTATGTAAAAGTTTCCAGGGGCAGCCAAATATCTGAGTAGTTTTCATGGATATTTTTTCCAGTCATATAAGTACATTGAAAAGCTTGAAAAAACCTTAAAGATGAAAGAAGCATCTTCTTTTCTGGAATAGACCTTGTCACTTTGCTTTCCTTTTCAGAAAACTTTGAATCCATCACCCAAGTAAAGTTTCTGGGAATACAGGCTTTAACCAGTGAAAAAAAATATGAATAAATGAGTGTGATGGCTCTAGCATTTACTGAACTGTCCCATTTGCAGAAGTGGTTGTACATTAAAACTGAGAGGCTTTTAGCTGAGGTAAATTTTATTTCCCCCTGATTCAGGAGTGATTGCTTTCATTAAGTCGAAATATTTCACTGAGAGCCACATGGTAGTTAATGGAGCTGCTGCCCAGATTTCAACACCAGCCAAACCAAACCCGTAGCAGGAGGAAGAACCTCATACTCCTCCCTTCCCTAAGCCTGGTCACAGTGTTTGTAATATGCTGTATTTTGATAAATAGACTCCTGCGTGTCCCACGTACATCTAAATCCTGAGGTCACTGTAAATCCTATATTGTTTATTCTGAAATTAATAGAGTTGCTTACTTTTGCTAGACATGCTGCAGTGAGGTGTGTGACCATTTCCAAGTAAATCTACAGGACATTTATTTGCATAAAAAAAGGGGATTTGGCTTCACTGAGATATTGGCCCTGCTACTCTTACCTTCCACGCTTTCTCTGCAGCACAGCTGCCTCTGTGCTGAGACAAGGGAGATGTGATCCAATCCCATTTGTGATTCTGAATGCAAACTTTCAAACGAGCTCTAATGCAATCCAATTAGGCGAGGTAAGAAACCAGAGCAAGAATCTTGATTAGCATTTACATGCATTAACATTTAAAGTAGACCAGACAAAGTAATAAGCTGTTCCCAAAATAAGCAAACTACGTGCGTGGCACATGTTAAACACCGTGGCTGATGAAAATCTTGCAGCTTCATTGCTAGTGTCTACATGCTAAAAGTCAGTTCCCAAATTCTCCTACTCCATTCTCATCCATACTGTGGAATTTTGTGTGCTACTTGCTTGCTACAAGGAGAACTGTGATAATACTTCAGCTACATCCTCGCTGATTTCAATGGAGCTAGACTGCTTTACAAACAGCTGAAATATGATGTGTTTTTATGTTGTTTCTACTATCATTATGCATATAATGGGCCACAGGACTGATCTAAGCCAGTACTATCAAGAGCATGTAAAATTTCCTGAAAAGCTCTGTGAGGGGTAAGGAGATCGGATTTCACTTTTTGCTATCTGTGCTGCCAACTGAATTGCATCCAAGTTTCTGTTTTGCTATATTCCACTCACAGGCACAGAAAGAAAAACCTCTATCCTGAGGCAAACTTTTCAGCTCAGAGTGCTACCAGCCTAAAATGTCTTCTTGCACTTTGGTCACAGAGGACAGTCAACTCAGCCCAACTTCATGCAGGCTCAGGCTGTACTACTTGTGAGAATTCCTAATATCTCTACTGCAACACTTTCCCCCTTAATCATTTGAAGACTTTTAATTTTGCCAAAAGGCTGCAATAAGCGAGTCTGTTCATATTTTCTCTTTTGGCTCGAACATAACACCAGTTGTGTTCATGAGCAGGGGGAGGATACACTGTCAATATTGCACTGCTCCCACTAGAGACGAGCCAACTAAATTAAAACAAATCAATTTCCATAATATTTGCCCATTTCTATGCCTGTGGAAAATTTAATATTTCTTAGTAACTTTTGTGTGTCTAGAAGAAGAAATTGATGTTTGCTAATGATGGACTAGAACTGGATTCTGACACAAAAAGTGTATTCAGTTTTGAAGTTCTATGTGCTATTATTTTTGAAATCCAAAACTGTAAGTCTCTCAAGGAATCTCAGAGGAATCCAATTAAAAATATGTCCTTGACAAATGTGTGGTTGTATGAAATCTGGTGCTGTATTTTGCAAGTTAAATCCTTCCCTTCCCTCGATTTCTTTCATCTTTGTTTTTTAGTTGGTTTTGATTTGTTTGTTTGTTGTTTTTTTTTTAATCTCTCCAGTGAGAATAGACCCATAAATTCAAAGTTCCCAGAGAAATTCCATCCTTGCAAACTCTCCGGCATATTCTGAAAAATTTAGTCTGTTAGGAAAATTTTTCCCATTGATTTACCTTACAGGTGTGACTTTTAGGGGACTAAGATTCAGGTATGATCTAGATAGCAAAGATTACTTCTATTTTTATTGATCTAAAGTATTTAGTGATGAGAAATAATAAAAATCTTCTATTGAGGTATTAAGTTTAAAGTACTAGTCCTCTTTTTTTTTTTTTTCTACTAAATAAGTGGCTTAGAAAAATTATTCTGTCTCCATGTTGTCTTTATATGTTTACAGAAGGGACACAAACATATTTAGACACTCCAGGCTACCATCGGTGTTTCATAGAAGCTCCTCCTTCACGCAGCTTTTCTGTGGTATGGACATGGATTCAATGACAAACTCAAACATCAGGATCAGGAACGAATCAAATAGTACTTCCCAAGAGGCAAGCGATCCTTTAGAAAGTATCTCTTTTTAAGGATGTGGTCAAGCAAGGACAGTCATAAAGTAAACATCTTCCAACAAAGAGTACCTCTGTGTTCAGAGAAAACAGCTGGATGATTGCTCATCATTAGTTTTTCCTGGAAGCTATATGAAATGCTGACTTCCACGTCTGCTAAGTGCTGGCCCAAAATTACAGTCCTATCCAACCAAAGGACTTTGTCTAGAACCCCAGAACCTGTCTTCTGGTCCAAAATGCACTTTCATCATGTTTCTTCTCCTAGAAACAGTAGAGAAATGGCCAATATTTCATTTCTGATGAGACTTTCTAAACTCAAAGTCATGTCTGCTAGGAAGGGTATGGGACCCTTGGTCACTGTGAGTCACCTTGGTTCATTTGGATTCTGGAAAAGGTGTTTTATTTGCAAATGGGAATGAAACAATCCTTTCCATTCTCAAGTTTATGACTCATATTCAGGCCCTGAGTTTCTGCAGTTTCCAAGTTGCTCTCATCATCAGACGTCCATCTGTATTTAAAAGTGTGAAAGATTTGAATTTCAGTGAAATTAGCACTGAAAAGTGCTATAAAGGAGCCTAGAAGACTCAGAGTTAGGTTGAAATGGCTAGAGCACTGTGTTCTATTCAACTGTGAATTACTTTTTCTTTTATTTCTGGGAAACAGTCTTGTAAAATTGCTTACATTTACTCTGGAAGGTAATTGAATACACTGGTCATACAGCTTGACCAGGACTGTTCTGTGGGAAAATAATTCATTTACTGATAAATTGACCAGCTAATTGCATTTTTATGAAGTTTCGTAACATTTTCTGCTGGCCAGGTTGCAATCCCACTTCAAAGAAACTGTAGAAACAGTATGAACACTACAGACTTTCATCACCAGAGCACTGAAGTGGTTTTGCAAACCTCTTTTGTACTGCTATAGGAAAGATTGCACTTCCCACCATCCGCTCCTCTTGTCTTCCAACATGCCGATTTCCAGTTGCAGGTTGTTGCTTCTGTCTGTCACGTGTTGCCCTGTTGTGGAGGAAGGAAGTGATTCATCCAGATTGCTGGACATCCAGGATCTTGGAAAAAATGATTGTTCTGTACTTATAAGTTAAAAAAGCCCACATCATGTTCTTCGTCATTCTAGTGCCTCCATCCATTGTTGTATACACTCAGATCAGTGTTCTGGGCATACATCCATTTTTCCTAAAAAAAATGTGAAGAGACCAGTGAGTATCACCCTTTCTTTTTTTTTTTCTAGCGTTGCTACGTATGGCTCCTGTGTGTCTGTAGTATACTTACATGCCATAACCGCACCATCTCTTTCCTACTGGGAATGTAAAACCTTGGAAGCAGGATGCTTATTCCACATCTCTGTACAGTGAGTCAGGCTGTGACACCAAAACCTATTACAATGTATTCATCAGAAAAGCCAGGTTAGTGGGTGAAGGGAATAAGTGGCAGAAATGAAGCATCTTACCATTATTTCTTTCTTTAAGTAAACTCGTAGACTTCTCTTTGCTACAAGCACTGGTAACAAGAACTCCTGAGCTCTCCCAGGGGAAAAGCCTCTGAGAACAAGTATTTTCTGCAAGATCCACAAAGATTTAAGCTCAGCACTGTCCGTTAGGCCTCCAGTCATCTGATAGATTCAACAAATGTGAGTTAAGTGTCTGAGCTTCCTACACAGTACCAGGGAAGAAGGTGGCAGGTGTCAGACTCCTACAAAGGGGTTGTATTAAAAAGTCACTAAAATTTTCCAGACTGTCATCTTGCCAGACTTTATTGCAGAGACAGCACTTCAAATCTGAAAACTGGTGCAAAGCTAGGTTCATTTTTAACTCCTGCAGCCGAAAAAAAAAAGTGTGTGAACTTGTGCTGGTGCCTCCTACCTGCTGAGTCTGTGCCTGAGCCCGTGAGCTGCCTGTTGTTGTAACATGGGGATCTCTTGGTCTTTCCTCTTGCAGTTAGAACTAGTTAAATACTAGTTGGCAAAAGGACTTGTGCTGGAACCTCCTGCTGCGTAGAAGAAATGTCTGCAGTCGAGTTGCAGAGCAAATCTCAGTCTTTAGTTGGTCTAGTAAATCATTTTTTTTTAGATTTCTATGAGAAACCTGGGAGCACATTCCTACTCTGAGACAAACTGAGCTCCCTGTGTTGGACATAAATTTACTACCTAATTCAACCGAAGGGGAAAACGCATAATTTCTTTTGGACATGTCATCCTCTGACTGCTGACCTGTGAGGCTGGACTGGATGCTGTGGCGGATTTAGGCTGGGAACAGTGCAAAGGTGTATCTGTGGTACTGCCTCATGTCCATGCAAGGTTAATTGTCTGGGGTATGTGGCAGTGCAGGATCAAAATATGATTGTTTGCACATACCTGCACTATGTCGTGTGAAATCATGAGCCTGAAGGTCTCATCATGGCTCCAGTTGCTTGGAAATGTCTGAAGAGGGTGGACGGTCACTGAGGGACAGCAAAGCCAGTCCTTCTGTCATCTCCTGTGTGCCCAGCCACATTGTGATGGGCAATGCCCGTGAAAACCAGGATGCTGGCAAAATAAGCGGTAGTGTAATCATCATGCCCTGACTTTTTCCTCCTCCCTCACTGGCATTCAGGACTTTTTTCTGTGATCACTAGGTTGGTTTTTTTTTCTAAAGCAACGAAAGTAAATGTGCAAGGAAATTAATAGTCAGTATAATCTAGAATAGGAAAGGAGGATGCTGGATTCAGCATCTGGCTTTGTTCTGACATAGACAATGGATGAGTAATAAATTACAGATTAATGAATTGTGCTCAGCTTCTCTTAGTGTATTTTACAAGCCCAAGGGATTTAATGACATGGGATCAAATGACATAGTTTTGTCACCTGATGAGAAAATCTTTGTTTCATGCATTTACTTTCTTATTTCATGCCTAGTGTTCAAAGTGTAGAGAATTCCCAGAAAGATCCCTTTGCTGTGACTAAAACAAAAAGGCAGCAGAACAACTACAAATATGAAAATTGTATTAGGACTTCTTTGGTTCCAGACAAATGAACTGTTCCTCTTGACTCATAGTAATCTTGTAAGCTATAACTGATTTTTTTTAACTCTCAGTTTCTCTTGAAATTTCATTTGCTCATTTGCTTTCAAATGATGTTCGTGTGTGTTTTTTTTTTAAATTGAAATGACTACATTAGGCAATATTTGCATTGATTTTAAATTTTTTACACAGTTATTGCAAAATTATTTTTTTTTCTGTAATTGAGACTCTTCTGCTGTTAGATATTTCTCTTGTTTATCATTTCAGAAACTATTCACTATGAACACAGGAATGGTTATTCAAGCCCATATACATTCTAGAATATCTTTTAAGGTTTTGTTTTAAGAAGTAGCTGCTTCTAATTCTTTGATGTTTATCAAGTTCCTAGTCTAATTCTAAACCTCACTTGTGAGTTTCTTCTCTAATTAGAAAGGCAAGTCACCATCCCTTTACAAAAGAAACACAAAGAACAAATTACAGCTCAACAACAGGGAACAGAAGCAGCTTGCAATATTAAATTGTATTGTGTATAACAGGCAGTGAACATTTGGGTGAGCAATTGAGAAGCAAAATGCTCTCTGCAAGATATGTCGCAAAACATGATGTCAGATTTCCTGAGGAGCCTGGTAGAAATATCATACTAGCATGGAAGTGCCAGATTTCTAAACGCCTTGGCCCATGGGAGTTAGCATTCAAAATTGTGAGAAAAGCATCTGCAATCTGGTTTACATATTGCTAAGAATAAAATGGCCATCATTTATGCTGTATGATGCCTGGAGTGAAAGCTGTTGGTTGTGTAACTGCCCTGGGTTTTGTACTGTTTAACAATGCATCCCAGTGTCAAATTGCTATAATTTACGGATTTATTGCAAGCCCTGGAGAAATCCACCACAACTCAAGCAGGAGGCAAGTGAAAGAATTTATAAAGCAAGCCGACTAATAGTTAGGTCTGAAATAATTACTAAAATGATTTTCTGCATGTTTGAAAGAAGGGATGTGGACTCCTAAAGAAGGGTATGGTGGTGCAGTGTTCCTATTCTGTTGCAAGTTTTCTGTCAAAAGTGATCCCCAAAACCATCGAAACAAGAAAAATAACATACATATTTAACCACACTCCCCCAAAACTAAAGTTCTCCCCTCTTCTAGGAAGCAGAAATAGAAAATAAAAATACAAAGAGATCTTAATTGATAATTTAGTTTATCTTTTGCACTCAAGGATCTGCTTAGCTGGAATTTATTCTTAATACCTCATCTCTGTGTTTATTGAAGACAATATTTTGCCCTTGCAGTTTCCCCTTATGTGTCTGAAGATCCTCGCCACAGTCTCACCTACTGTCCTTTTCTCTAAGTTCAATCACTGCATTTCCTTCAATATTTTCTTCTGGAGTGTGTTTTCAAAACTTGCAATCTTTCTCTTTGCTTTCCTCTGGACACAGAGCTAAGAGGGGTAGCTTTACTGAGGTGTGGCAAATCAAGGTCAGAATACTCCAGATTAGGCTTTATAAAGTGAAATAAGGATAATTTCTTGTGTCTTACAGATGCCACTCATGTTTATACAGCCCAGTGTAAAGTTTGTCCTTCTCCAGAAATGTGACTTTTTTTAGTGGGAGGTTTTTTTTTTAATGGTTGTCTATTTGAAGTTCAGCAAATCTCTTTTCAGTGGATTTGCTGTCTAACCAGTTTTACTTATTCTGCATTTATAAAGAGGATTATCACTGTCTAAATGTAGAAACTTGCACTTACTTGTAATGAACAGTACCATGTTTTCCTTGTTTATAAAAAATATTCAGAATTCTACTTATCCTCTCCAGTATGCTGACAGTCTCTTTTGCAACAAAATTCTAGGTTGTTTACAAACCCAAAATAATACTTTTTTATTGGTCAAGGTTATAGAGTATATGGAACAGCACCAAACCCAAGAGAATTCCAGTGCCATGCAGCTCTGTCTGAACTGGTAATCAATCTTTAACAATTAGAGGACAGTTTTTCAGCTCTTTTTGTACCATCCATAGAGCGCTTACACTCAGCTAATGTTTTTATATTTTACAAGTGAGGATGTTATTTAGGATAGCACAAAAATCTTCATTAAAGTCAAGATACAAAATCAACTGCTTTTTCCCAAAGAACCATTATTGTGTCTCTAAAGGAAAATAGATTGGCCTGGTTTTTTTATTTTTTTTTTTCTGGAGAGATTCATGTTAGCTTCTAAACTCCTGGCTTCCTAGGTGTCTGCCAACTGTGCTAGCTTTTTTTCTTTTTTTTTTTAGCAGCTAGAGATTGAGATGGATGGTGATAATTCCTTAGTGCTGCACTTAGCTCTTTTAAAAAGACAGTCAATAAGTTTTTTGGTTTTTGTTTTTGTTTTTTTTTTCTCTTTTCCAGTTGTTGGGACTACAGGTATCCATTCTCCAGAAAAATCTCCAGCTGTTTGGAAGTTTCAACCAGTTCACTATACAAAAGTAACTAACCAATATAAAATTAGATGGGAACTTTTAATATCTCCTATCACTGTCTACCTGTTTTCAACTTCTAGTCTTAGTTATGTCTTACATTAGCTGGCTTGGCCTTTCTGCTTTGTGCGAGTTTTATTAGTGTATGTGGCCAAGGCTAATTATTTTAGTGAAGGCTAGAGCAAAAAAAATAAGCATCATGACCTCTTGGCGTCATCTGTTGACAGCTCCTGTTTTCTGTTGAATCAGGACGAAAACTCTCCTCTTTTTTTTCACTTGCTACTAATGAATCTTGCAGTTGCCAAGATCACACTTTTGTGGTTCTAGCTTTTTTTCCCTTATATTGTACATCAACCTTTCTGATTTTCCTTTTCTGATTCAATTTTCCTTGTCAAATTGTAGAAACCAAAGGCTTTTGTCTAACAACACGTATTAATTCATTTTTATCTTCAACACATTTATTTAAGGTATGTATTACAGTATTTTTGGAAAAGAAACATTTGAATGATTACAAGACAGATTTTGATGCTTCTTGGGACATCTTTAGCATATGATCTGAGAAAAGTGCAAGGGGACCTGTGACTTTTGAACTTACCCCATTTAAGAAAGAGAGAGGTTTTTTTTTAGTTGGTTGAGTGGCTGAGATTGTGAGTGTGTCTGTAATCATTATTCTCTGCCTAAAGCATTCAGTAAACACTTCTCTAACTGAATAAATATGAAAGACATCATCATGCAAATTTATCTCTCCCTCGTCTAATCCCAAATTACAATATGGTGCTTTCAAGCTCTGCATTTAGATTTCTTCATCTCCTGCTCTTCTCCTGCACAATCCCATCTTTAATTAGACTACATATTTAAAAAAAGAAAAGAAATTAAAAGTAAATGACATGTGAAAATGTTGTTTTGTTACATTAACTTCACAGATGGTGAAAGCCTACTTCATTGAATGCGAGTATAAACATAAATCCTATTCTCTTTCTTTTGCTAAATAAGACCTATCCTGATGGAAAGAGAATCGTATAGATATAAATATTTACAGTGCACAGAAAGCCTGTACTTTGAGATAAAGTAAGTATTTTTTTCCTCCTTGATCATCTTGAATTTTAATTACTAATTATTGCATGGGCCATGGCATTCACGGGGTTTTGTTCCCTGATGTGCTGCTAACCTGCAAATTTTTCCAGCACAAGTCATGCAGCATCTTTAGGTCCCAGTTTATTCATTAGGAAAATGGGGATGAAACTCAACTATTAGAGAAATGATGTAAAGTTTTTGGGAAATCCTAACTGGCCTGGTGCTAAAGAAATGTTTTATTCAGAACAATTTTTCAGAGAAACTATGGGATAACTTATTAAGCAACAGTTTATCACTCCTGTAGAATACATAAATTAGAAATTTGACCAGCTGTAGAGCACAGGAAATGTTTCCAGTCTCCTCCATAGTCCCAAACCTTGGACATACACACCTAAGGACACTTCATTTTCTTTGCTATATTTTTGCGCTCAGAAGATTAAATCTTTCCTTAATGCTCGTTTTTAGTTCAAATGAGAGGTCTGGCTTAGTCCTATTTCACTTATTGCAATGAAAAACTCTGTCCCCTTTTCCACACATACACACACAAATCTGCTCACCAGAAATCCTTGGCAAGCACAACTAGGCATGCATACTAAGTAATCTGAAATAAATTCCTGTAGTGATTTACACTAAGCTTGCATAAATTGTGAAGGCCTTGAGCCAGAAGAAAAGGAAATAAAGACAGAAAGAAAGAACACCAAATAAGAAAGGAGGGAAAACGAAAGACAGACATCTGGGCCATGTAAAGGATTTTAGCCTCTCAGTGAACATCTTCTTGTTACCATGCACCCCAAACTTAGGCATTCCTTCACAAAAGTCTTTGGAGGAGAAATCAGAGCAAAGGTGGTCTTGCAGAATGACTTATACACTGGCAGAATCCAGTATTTCTTGAAGTATAAAGTTACTTTCACTTTCTTTTGAAATGTGTGTTGACCTTATTTACAGAAAAAATAATCTAATTACCATATTAATCCCAACTGGGGCTCAGGTCCCTCCGTGTCCTTCTGGGATTCCAACCCAGAGTTCTCATCTTACAGGCAGCTCCTCAAATACTCACTGCAGGTCCACACAGCCACCCCTTGGGAACCTATCAGACAAAGGACATCCTGGTTTCATTGCCTGCTGGCTTCTACACTTCAGATAACAAATGATTATCCAGTGCTTGTTCGGGCCTTGGTACTATAGGTGTAGCCATGAACCCTTCTATCTCAGGGCTCAAGGAGCGCATCCCCATGTGAAGAAAGACACCTCCTGGAGGCCCCCATTCAATTGCCTGAAGGATCTGACACATCTTTATCTTGCTCATTAGATGTTTTTATTTTCAGCTTCTCTGAACTGATCAGGTTGTTTGGTTTGGGCCTCGTTCTGGAGGATTTAAGTTCCCCTATCTGCTGCAGGAACTATATGTACCTAACACGCTTCTCTTCTGGGATCCATTTTGCAGACCATACCTCTAAAATTCACATGCAGCAGCATTAAACTTCCAGCATCTAAGATTTTTATTGAAGAGTTTCTTAATTTCTCCATTTCATTTCCCTGATAGTAAAAGACTAGGAGAATAAATCTTCCTGTTTAAATATTTATGTCCCAGGATAGGATGGTACCATGCTTTACCAGTCCTCAGAAGTCAGCATAACAGGGTCCTTAAAACAGAATTGTAAAGAAGTATGTCATGAAGACAACTGATTTAAATTAAGAGTACAGCCTTACCTGTACAGAAACATTGCCCAAAGCAATTTTAATTTTATTAAAAAAATTGTTTATAAATGAAAATCTAATAATTTTTTTTTGTTTTGCCACTGTTTAAAATAAAGCATCTATTATAAAATAATAATAAAAAATATTTTGAAATTTATACTTTTAATTTTACTTAAATAGAAACAGTGTCAATCTTCCAATTCAAAATGACCCTGTGCTTTATTTTATACAATTTTTATATAGTTCAAAATGAAAGCTAGGTATTTTATTTTTAGAATGAAGAACCTACTTTATCCTGGTAGGACTGAATTCATTTTCATCATTGCTAGCAAGCCTGAGGAATCCCCAATTCACCTACACATTGCAGATCCAGCTGCAATACAAAAAAAATCATCAAAACTATTCAAGACATACGCAGAGTGGAAAAAACAGAATAGGAATGTGAGGCTTATTTTGAGCGTATGTGTCATTCTCCCATTTCACAGTGAAATCTCCCTGTCAATACAAGAAGCAGTTGTGCAGGATGTGCTGGGAACGGAGAGCTGTGATAGCTGCAGCTGGAAATAGATCCACGAAGCCAGGGCACGTTGTGACAAAGAATACAGGACATTATGGATGGGTTTGGCCAAAACCCAGCCCCACTTCTGCATAAAATGTGAGAGAACACATGTCCTCCAACTCCAGACTAAGGAAAGTTTTATTTTGCACAGCGCATACTGCCATGAGCGAGAATGATATTAATGATGTGGAAAAAGACCAGCCTGTCATTTCTGCTGAAAATGATAAGAGAAAACAATTCCCTGTAACAGTTACAAAAACACTGCTGGAGCAACTTGAGGAAAAACAAGATTAAAGTCTGGTTTGTCAGTCTGGTGTCCTCCACTGCTGGGACTGGTAATTTACCACAGTACTCCATTGCTATGCGAGGAGAAATGATGTCAGCTCAGATCCCGTTCAGCTCTGTGGAGGTTTTTCCTCTTGAGAGATCAGGATTAAGCTATGAGTTATTATTTCACAGGGCTGGTTCTAGTTGTAAGCAAAGTAAATAGCTTTGTATCGGGGAGCATGTACCTATCAGCTTTGCATGCTCCAGTGCCTTGGAAAAGCTGGCTGGATACTGGTGCCACTGATGAGGAACAGGTACGTGCAGAACAAGCTACTGTGAGTGGAAGGCCCTACAGAAATTACCCTCCACGTGTTTTTCTCTCATCACTTATAACTTTATCCACCTTTTTCTTGACTTTTAGTGAGAATAGTCCTGGGGATGCTGATATTCAGCATTGCTTACAGTGGTAAGAACCTTTGCATTGAGCATTTTCTTCAGACCTTGCGTCTTAACCTTTTCCATATGGGAAGGAACATTTTTATATGTGAAAAGCAACACTCATGGTATCATGGATTTGGTCAGGAAACAAGGTAGTGCTGAAGAGCAGGATAACATTTGACGTGGCTCTCAGATGATTACTGCAATGACTCTTTAATAGACAAGTTTCTTACTCATAGGAGTGTTTCATATGCTGCTAGTATTAAAAAGAGAGTTTCTATTGTAATTCAGGACAGCAAAAAATGAATACTGATAAGAAATGAAGTAACAAGAAAACTAGGAAAAAGTAAGAATTAAGATGAAGCCAAATTATTTCCAAATACTATTAGGCTTGTTATTGAGGACATTTCAAAGAAGAGTTTGTCAAACGTGACAAGGACTCTGCAGAGGTCTTAATGGGGTCAAGCAACGATACTTTTCAGCTGCAACATATTCAAGCACATACCTTAAAGGATTCTGACAAAACCTTGGAGAAGTCAGGAAGGTTTCAAAAGTTCATCTTTTAACCCTACTAAATAAGAGGTTGACTTCCTCCTCTGTCTTTCTGTCTCTTTCCTCCTCCCCCTACCCCAATATTTTTGCACAAGGCTGCTTCCATTACGTTCCTCGGTTCATTCAGGAACCATCAAGGCCTGATCCAAGGTCTGTTGACTTCAGGATTGTAATCATCACCATTGGGATCAAAACAGTTAGTTGTATCAGTCCTCAAGAGGGGAGACAATTGCAGCAAACTGGTAGCACACGGTGCTCATGCAGAACTCAGCAGGAAAGTGCCCAAACTTCTGGAAGCAGTTTGTCACTGAGAAATCACAGATGAACCAGCTCAAAACAGGCACCTAGAATTTAGAAATGCTTTTCTTCTCTGTAAGGCTGTGTCTTAATCATGTTGTGCTTCAGCAGGAGAAATGAAAAAGGGAGATTTGTGTGAATGTTGATATGAAGGATGTGCTGAAAGACAGTATTGGCCTAATTCTGGAACATAAAATAGGACCCAGATGAATCCGTAAAACTTCAGTCTTAGGGGTGAAGTCAAATATGATAAAATGTGTACAGCTCCCAAACCTCATTACTTCCTCCATATGTTTTCCTTAGATGTCCCAGCTATCTACTGCTGCAAGCCTGCGTCTTGAGATTCCTTTCAATAACAAAACATTGAGAAGAAAATATGAAGCCTTCTTTAATAAAAAAATACATGAGGCAGGTTAAGATAATGAACTGATTCCTATACCAAAGAGCATTTCAGCATTCTGATGTTGCTAAGACAGAAGAGGTGGAAATAATATACTAAAAATCATAATAATTTTATGATAAAACACAAAGATTTAATGAAAACTGAGTATTATGGTATATATGGAGGCCTGAAATAAGTCACTGAGGTGTAAGAATTTAACAAGGAAAGTATTACCAAGTATCATAAAAATTAAAAAGAAATCCTTGTTAACAAAATTATTAATATTTCAGGAAACAGAGATTCACGGTTACCAAGATGACTTTGAAAGACTATATGATCATTAGTAGCTTAGTGTAGGAAAAGCTGGGAAACTGCCACATTAATAACAGCAGTCACATTTAAATGAAATCTTTTTTGTCTGTAAAAGAACCTTTTCCATCTCTGTGGTTATCTTTTCCATACATAATCCCTTTGGGAAGAGACTGTCAACTTAGATAATTAGATAGTAACTGACACTTGGGTATAAAAGGTATTTTATGACATTTTATGAGGCATGTCTCAGATTTCCACAGGAATTTAGTACCCAAGCACTTTATACTAAACTGGGATAAAAAGTAATGTGCATGTTGTGTCTTTGACTGGCAATTAAACTTGAAGTCAACCTCACCTAACACCTCTTGCCAGTGAGGGAAGAAAAATGAAAAATAAAACCAGCATATAAAAGCTCAGCTATGCTGTGGGTTTTCTGCCATAAAGACGGTGCACCAGCCCATTTTAACATGGCAGATCTTGCTCTTCTTGAGTAAAATTTGAGGACCACTAGAGTCTAATCCACTAGAAATCAAAAGCAAGCTCTTGTGGCTGAATTTGTACAATAAACTGAGTTCAAAACTCCAGAACAGATTTCTACTGAAGAAAAAGTAAGTTTCTGTGCCCAGGCCATAGATGATGAGAAGTTGTTATTTTTTTGCATCAACAGAGTTTAATGTTCTTACCTCAAATTATCACTCCCTCAGCTTATGCAATAGCCTTTAACTGCTGCAGGAGCAATTCTGGGAAACCTCCACACTAATGGTGAGGCTTCCATATGTACACACCATATGAAAACACTCCTTTTTTTTTTTTTCCCCAGCAGGCCTACTTATAGAAAAGTGGCATTTTAGCTGTTGTTTTCTAACAGCTTTTTTGTGTCAAACTTTTTAGAAGCTTCACATTTTCTGTTTGTTGGTCTAAAAAAAAAATAAGAATAGTTCTGTGGAGCTGAGTGAAGAAGGAATCAATGTGCCGTAGATTCCTGGATTTAGTTATTTTAGCTAGCTTAAGGAGGGAGTAAAACAGTGTAATCTAAGCTCTGTAATGAATGAATGCTGGATGCTCATTCACAAATACAGAACTGAAACATATTTTTGCTCATTTTCACAAAGTCTTTGAGATTCTCCAAGTATGATTATTTCAGACATTATCTCTAATATATTTAGACAGTAAAAAATAAGTGTTAAAAATAAAGATGGCTTCTTACTGTTTCAGGCATGACAAAAATTCACCAGACATTTTCCTTATTAGTGTACAGAGAATTTAATGTTCATAGCTCACAATTGTGAACTTCCCTTCCATATAACTGAAGAACTAACTTTATAAATCTTTACATTTATTATAGCTTGCAGCTAGACAGAGGAAAAAGTGGAGAGTACTGTTACACTAACTGTATCAGAACTTCACATGATGCAAAGGATTTAACTCTAAGGTTTCTAATATATACTAGATTGAAGTGTTCTTTGTAGGACAACTGACTTTCTAAAATTGCTTTAGGTTGAGTAATGTAGCATATCGCTATATTTATAGAGGTAGTTGTTGCAGGAACTGTTAATGAAAGGGGAGTCTCTTCTTCCCTTCTCAGTAATTCTCACTCAAGGTGGTTGGAATTGTCAGACCTACAGTATTAAAAGTTCCCAATGTCCAGTTAATCAGAGTTTTATATAGACTGTCCTTGAGTCAAAGACTACATAAGGATCTTCTTGATCTTTTCAGCCAACTCCGCAAAAATTCTACAATCCAGTTCTGAATGAATTATTTAATGATGAGTATTTCTGATACACTAATAGAGAGTGAGCACCTTATAAAATCTTGTTATGCTGTTTTATATGTTAATCTTACTTGATTAGAAATTATTACCCCTGGCTGGCTGTAGCAACTATTTGAGGGGGGTTTTAAAGATCAGCTCTGTTAAAGAGTAGTGACAGATCATCAACATTCAAGATAGGGAAGAGCC
Source organism: Ardeotis arabs (assembly GCA_011801015.1). NCBI lineage: Eukaryota > Metazoa > Chordata > Aves > Otidiformes > Otididae > Ardeotis > Ardeotis arabs. The sequence goes on along the minus strand of JAAGAY010132935.1, from coordinate 26,429 downwards.
CTCTTAAATCATGGTTTGCCCCTCTGCCCATGATAGGAGATACTGGTAGCACAATGTCAAAAAAGGCAAAAGCCCAGGTAAAAGTATACAGATCTCTCAGCAAGAACTGGCATGCCCACTAATGGAGGGCAAATATACCATGTTCAAGGTGGAGAGTCCGTAAATTATACTTTCTCAAACACAAGAAACAGTCTCTGCCTTAGCTTGAGATCTGACCTGCTCAGGAAATGCCTTGAAAAGGCATAAAACACATACAAAGTGAAATTTTTCTGCTTCAACCTGGACACAATGAAGCAGAAAAATCTACACCTGGAAAGAAACCAAGGAGACATGGTGTTAAAACTCTGACTATGAGGTCCTACCAAAAAGAAGAGGTTTGGCTCCTATTTTGAGGATGGCTATCCATGTATTTCATCTGCAGACCCCTTCATCTTCCTGTGAGATTTCTATGAACCAGAAGGAACAGAAGACCTTTCAATTCCACTCCCCACGTTTACACCTGTTTATTGCTGGTGACATTTTAAGGAGCATTTTAGAAATGTAAATCTATCCACTTGGGGTAGAAATTTTTCCATGCTTTTCAATGGAAATCACATGCCACAAACCTTGGGGTGGAATGCAAAGAGTGTTTCAAAATTGTACCAGAACTGGCTTTTGTGGGAAAAAGAAAATAAACAAGAAGGACTATTTCTTTCTTTCATGTAACAAAAAAAAAAAAAAAAAAAGAAGCCTATCTTTACAGAAAATACTTAAAAATACCATAGCTATTGTCATGAAAAAAAAAAAAGTGGTTTATTTCTGCTGTCAAGTGTTAGCTCCTTCTTTGTGATCTGTCTCCTCATGGCTTGAAGTACCTATTTCTTTTTTTCCTTCACCTGCAGATCTTTTCTCCTGCAGTCTTTTGCAGGCTCCTGGCATTAGAAGAGCTTCAAAGAGGTAGCCGCTTCTTAGCAGTTTATCTGCTCCCCTTAGTGTTTAAACATTAAGGAAGACAGTGTATGTAAGAAGCCACAGCTGAGTTTATTTTATCTTAATGATGCAGCCTGAAGCCTCAGCCCTGCAGAGCATGTACCCCCGAGGCTGGTGGTAAACACTATTCAGAAGTGTATTGTTTGCTGAATGTATCCATCACAAGATTATTGTGCTTGGCCAAGTTGCTTCACTTTCTCTTTGCTGAAAGTACAAGTCCAGGAATCCTCGGCTCTGCTCATTGACTTTGGATTCAGCAGAAAGGCATTTTGTGGTTAGTTAAGCAAACATTCATGTAATTGCAGGATTAGTTCTGGAGGGGGATGTTGCTCAGATGGATGCGTGACACTCTGGGGAAGTGGTATTTGCTACTAGACATGTTTCCTTTGCTGATATTTTATTTTATTTTATTTTATTTTATTTTATTTTATTTTATTTTATTTTATTTTATTCTTTTCAGTAGTCATTACTCACTTTCCCACTCGTATTCCATCACCTGCTGGAAAACGCACACCATCCAAAGTGAGGCCTGAGCCTCGGAGATCTGTAACCTAATACAATTCACTCCTAAGTCCTACTGTGCTGAAAACAAAAACCAATACCTTACCCACTTGACCTGCAGCAGAATAGCGACACATTTACTTTTCCTATCCATTATTCTCTATAGAGCTCCTTATTGATCGGAATTCTCAGTGTCAGTCCACTTTTTTTAAAAGCCTTGTTCAGAAGCTATGTTTTACAAAAAATCCCTTCTGTGTTAACTTACCATAATGTTAAAAACAACGAATGTGGAGGAAAAAACTGTCTTGAAATCATGTCACAGTGCTGGGTTTGGGATCTTTGGATTGAAGTGGAACCATTACCACAGAGTACATCTGGGTATGCAATACCCAGCTATGAGGATAACGAGAGCATGGCCATGCCAGTGAGGCAGTCTGCCTGAGCTAATTTGCCTGGTTTCTCCTAAAGAGCTTTTCACACTGAGTGTAGTGTAATAAACATATTCGTTTCTGCAGCTCAAGTTAACATAGGAAGACTGTATCCACCACTCTCAAAGTAAGAGGAAGGAAGGAGGCTGTATCCTGCAGAGAAATTCCCTGTTTTCGCCTTTCCACTTATTTTTTCTTGTCTCTCAGCCTCTCAGTCACCCACTGACTAGACAGTGAGTTTAAAGCTGGTAGACACTTTCCAGAGAGAGATGAGAAGCCATTTGATGGGGCAGGTATTGCTTTTATCTCCTGATCCCCCTTCCCCTAATCTGTGCAATAAATTGATGAGTGGAGTTGAGGTGGACTTCAACTGTGGTGTCTGCAGCAACTGCATTAGCACTTCCAACAGAAACAGGTCTCAGGCAGCTTTTGAAGATCCAGGAAGAACAGGGGAGAAAAGTTCCTTGGGGGATTTTAGGGGCTGGAGGTAAGGAACAGAAGGCTGGTGAACCTGGAGACGAGGCTATTTGGTCTACAAAGGACCAGACATGCAGAAAGTGTATTGCTGCTTGGAGCTGCTCTGGAAACCAGAGCCTGGACTCTTACATTTGGCAAAGCCAGCGCGAATATTATAAAAATAGTATAGTCCCAAAAACAATGCATGTACATAGCCTTTGCTTCCTTCTGCTTTGATTACTTCCCCAAATTCCAGTGGTGGTCAGTCAGCAAACGTGAGGTGGAAGAGGACCCCAGAGGCATGCAAGTACAGAGGTTTGTTTGCCTGAAAATTGCAGTTGTGGAAATTGGGACATAAAAAAGGTTGGTTTGCTGTCACAGACAAAGCTGGAGTTGTATGAAAACACGTAGATGTTTGCCTATTTGATGAAGTTAAACCCAAGTGGGCAGGTTTTGGTTTTGATTTTTTTTTCTGTTGTGAATAAAATCACAGAATCCCAGAATAGGTTGGATTGAGTGACATCTGCGTGAGTCAACTATTCTGTCCTCTACTCCTCTTTTTAAAGCTAAGCAAACCATATTCTCTCTGCCTCTTCTTGTACTTTCTGTCCTCCACCACCTTCACCTCATCCCAGTGGCCTCCACTGGTCTCACTCCGGTGTGACAGTGTCTCCCTGGCACTGGAGAGCCCCAAACCGGATGCAGCACTCCAGATGCAGTCTCACAAGCACCAAATAGAGGGTAATCATCACAGAAAACACTGGCTTAAAATTATGTGGGAACATGACAAGAAAGAGTTTGCTTTGATGACATTCATTATATCCCCTGTCTAAACCACTTTCTCAGCAGATTAATGCCATCAGGAGTGTTAATACATTTAAAACTGTTATGGTCAATGTTCAGCTCTTGTTTAACAAATAAATGAGAAACAACAGCTTGTAATGGCAATCCATCACCCAAAGTACACAGCTGATGTGAAGAGCAGCATTAGCACAAGCGCATGTTCTGCTAAAGCAAACAAAGACTCCAGTCCAAAATATGCACGATATGGAATAAGGCGCTCCCTGAAAGTGAACTTCCATGCCTGACATTGATAATGAAGGGACTGAGTAGTGTTAAATCAGTGTCACAGGTGACAGATGCAGAGTCTCCGAGGAGATTTTGGATCCAAAATTGTCAAAAAAAGATGAGAAAATGCTTGAGCTGGCCTCCCCAGTAGCTCTGGTTACTGGTGCTCAGACTAGTGCCTTTCTCCAGCACACATCAGTAACACCAGTTGCTCCCAACAAGTGGACAATGTCTTTTGTCAGGTCATATATGGAATACAGCAGTCGTTTCTGCAAACCACAAGTCGATACCATTGGGGTATGGATTAATAAGGAGCTGTCTTTAAGGAGTTACACACATTTTGTCTTCTACTTTGGGCTTATGGTGACTCTTCACGTATTCACGACCCAGTCATACCAAGCAATGACAGGAATTTGTGACCAGCTTCTCATGCAAAGCCATTTATACCAAGATAACACATTAGAAACTTTTTTTTTTTTCAAGAAAGTTACAACTGTGCTTGGTATAAACAGGTAGGAAAGTGCAGGATGTGGTTTGACTATTCCACAATGAAAATTATAATACTTTGCTTTTCTGTATGGAGATCCTCAAATCCTTTAAAACTATTGATAAATGAGTTTTCAAATGTGTAAGTCAGAAACATTCTTCTTTTTGTTTCATAGCTAGAGACACTAAAGCACAAAGGCATTAAAGGTCAGCTAAGGTTTAGGGACAATCTGAAAATAGATGGCAAATGTCCCCACACAAGGATTAGGGGTTTTGTCCCAGCATAATTTTTATTTCTGGATATCTTTATGTACAAAATGGTATGATGGTTTCTTTTGATCACATCTTTTAAATGAAAAGCTTGTGGGTAAATACTGAAGTTTTTTTATTGACTTCTCAGGCAAGACTTTTAAAACATTTTTTTTAACTTAGATCTGCACAAATTGTTTTTCCTTATTCAGTGCACAAAATTCTTGTGAATTATTCATTGGAATTTTTTGTTCTTAATTAACCATTCTTGGGACTGGGTAGATTTCGCTTAATGCTTTCAAAGTGAAATGCCTGAAATTGGTCAATGAAGTCCATATTGAAGCATGTAATGCAGCATTAAACTTTGGAAATCTTGGCTCTAGGTACTGTTTATAACCAGCTTCCCGGTTTCCAATTTAAAAACATTCTTCTAACTCAGATTCTCTTTGGTTATCAGGGACTAAGAGTAAAAGCTCTGCTGGAAAATATCTCTCAGCTTTCCAGTATTATATTTTTTCCTTTGAATGCTGTGGAAACTCCAAATGCTGTGTTAGCATTAGACTGAAAACAACCATAATGATCCATGAGACAATATTTATAGACATATTTATGGATATTGATAAATCATTGATTTATGAACTCAATCGAGAGATGTAATAATGCTAATCTATCATGTTTTTCATTCTTATTTTCCTTTCTTTGGTTGATACTAGCAATATACAGTACATTATATGGTAATATAATATAGTTTCCCTCTATAGCTGATGGGAAGGAGTAGGTATCTCCAAAGGTGAGCCAAGTCAACTCTTTGGGATGAGACAACACTCTCCCTATCAGTAGGTGCCCATCCATCTCAAATGACCAGTTGCCGGAATCTGCAATATAGTTTGGGAGTTAAATTTTATCAGAACTGAAAGCTCTTAATAAAAAAAATAAAATACGTACTGACACATATTTCCCATCAGCTTCTGTATCTAGAGTCTTGTAGCAGCCACTGTGCCTCAGCACTGGGGAAATGCTTAGTAGAGCTCCTGGTGCCCACTTTGGCACTAAAGTTTGTACTAATACCACCTATTGATAAAACTTTTAGTGACCTTTGGTTAGCCAGGGGTAGTTGAGTTCCACATACTCATGCTTAATAGCGAGAATACAGTATATTTAGACCTAAAGCATCAAAGCCTGAAACATTTCAAGGACATCATCACACAGGGTCTGCTCTTGGCTTTCTATTTTAGTTTTCCACACAATACCAAACATCCTCTGCACTCCAGGGTGAGGACAGTGATTAGAAACTTATTTTTCCTTCTAAAGATGAAGCTTCCTCCAAAAGAGAGCATAGACATTTGTGCAGTGGACTGACTTTTGAAAAGCAAGTGGAAAAAAAAAAGGCATAAGAACGTTAATTCAGTGAATTGAGAATGTGAATTCAGACTTACTGGTGCTTTTGAATTAAGGTGAATTGTACTGAATGCTTATCATATCTGTGTGCAGCCATAATATACAGTTCAATTTTTAAAAAAACCCACTATTTTGGCATTTGAAGTACCTTCTTAATGTTACAGTTGTGGTAAATGAAATAATTACTGTTGCATGCAGCCAGGAGTCAATGGCTTGCATTGCAAAATCAAATTCTCAGTTCCAGAGGATTCACATCAGTTGATTCACCAATAACCCATTGATTTCTCACTGAGTTTTATGTGTGGCAAGATGATGCAGCTGTGGAGAATGGCAGTGTTGATATTCATCCTGCCACTGAAGAACTTCCCCCAGGAAATCCCAGCCTGAGACTGATGTAGATAACCTGGGTTTCTGGGTGTTATTTAATCTGCCTCATGTGCTCAGGCTGAAGTGGACAGGCTGCAACCAGAGAAGTAATTTGCGTTTACCCAGGACTATACTGGATAAATTAGAACGACTTGTGCTGGGCCCTATTGATTGCAAGAAGGTCCAGAAAACAAGCTCTTATGTCCACGCTCAGCCTTGCTTCAATCAGAGGTTTTACTTGTGTGAATTACACTGCATTGCAGGTCACAGCACAAATTTAATTAAAACTTGATAAAATCGATTTGCAGTTCTCGTACTACTTAAGTCAAGAATACAAAACTACTGAGCCAGGCGCTCAGCTAAAGAAAGTTCTCAAGTAGAAAGTTACAACCGGATTTTTAAACATTAATCTTATTTTGTAGGCAGGAGAAGCTAATAGGCTGGATCCTTGGCTGCACAGGACAAGTGACTTCAGCTAACAGTGGTGGGATTGCGTTCACTTATGCCAGCTGAGCTCCATCTTTCTGTCAAATGGATAAAAGTAAAATTTGTAATTTTTAGGAAATCCACACTGGCTACAGGCTGTAATATAAAAATTCCATACAACTTATGATGACTCAATGTTGTTTCTGTCTCCAGTGGCAACATGACATCCTTTGGGGCATCCAAGAATTATCTCGCTCACATAAGGGACCTGCAATTTGCATCACAGGAAAAGTCCTGTGACCACCACTGGGATTTCGAAGCACAATATTAAAGGTCTGAGGATTTCAAGGGAAATCAGAGAACATTTCAAAATCTGGCTGCAAGGTTCTCAACACAGCTGGGACATAGCTGAGGCCGATGTTGATAAAAAGCAAGTTCTCCCTGGTTTCTAGAGCAGAGGACAGGTGCTTGGGAGATCTAGCTGTAACACCAGCTGGCTGGGTGACCTGGGACATTTGAACTCTTGGTCTTGGTTGGATTTGTTTTCAGTAGGGAGCTAACTGACTACCATAGAACAAACAGGGTGAGTTTCATCAGCTTCCATGGCAGAGAGCACACGAGTTATCATTTTGTGATAGGTTAGATCCTAGGGAGCATCCTTGCTACCTGGTCCATGACCAGAGGTCAGCAGGCCTCACCTTAAGGAAGAGATTGAGTTTCTACACATGATCTATCTCTTCTGTAAAAACGTGTCTGTGATTATTTTTCTTTTTATTCATTAGGATGTTGTTTGATTTGCTTTCTCTGGTCCCCACACAGACAGAGCACCACCCCTTCTTTGCAGAGTGAGACTGCTTTGAATGTGCTTGGTGAATCCAGATTCACAGTGCCTTGTCTTCTACCTGGAATGCTGATGAATAACTCAGCAGTGCCTCTGACGCAACTGCCCTCTAAATAACAGATACAAATCAATGAACATACATCAGAGCTGCAATTTCTGAGCCCGTTTCCATGACAGCTGTAGGGTTTCTGGACATGCTTATTGCACCCTCTTGTGTTTGTTCTCTATAAATGCATGATTTAGTCAACTTCACACTTGATCCACATTTTGTTGATGTCCCAGTTGGTACCTAACATTGACCTTCTTCCTGGATCTCAGTGGTAAAGCACAAAGGACTGGTGAAGAGGATAAACTATTTGTGTGGATAGGCATTGTCAGTAATTTTGTAGCAGATAGGGGTTTGATCAATAAGCAGGGCAAATCAGCACAATTTTCTTTCATTTCAGTTGCATCCATTAAGATTATGGTCCATGATATAATTGATTCAAGGCACAAAATATATATACGACCTTGGAAGGAACTTGCATTAGGCTACGCAAGCAATAAAAGCATTTATTTAACATCGCTTTGTAACTTATGCACAAGGAATTAAATTCACAGCCACTTTGCCTGGCACTTAACTGAAAAGCTTTCCAAGCTGTGATGGATGGCTTGTGGGATCTAAAGAGATTTTCCGGTTCTTCTCACTTCTTCTGTGTTGGGCAGGTTGCCCAAGTCCCTCTTCTTCTTTGGTTTGCACTTTTCCTGAGCAAGGAAGAGATCCTTCAAATAATTATCGATTCTGATACTGCCAGCATAGTTTCTTTTTATTGATTTTTCCTTCTAGCTTCAACTTCTTGCAGGTTGAGGCTTTCTAGGGCCATCCAACAGACTGGCAGATTTGAAAGATCAAAGCCAAAAATATCCTCCTCTTCTCTGTCACAAAAATGAAATTTTAAGCTTACCTTTACAAGGCTTTACAAACCATGGTAGATTTTTCTTCCTGCTTTGCCTCCACTAGGAGCTCCAGTCCTATAAAATGACTGGGAATATGACCAGTCTGTGTTTGCTTTGCTGTGGATGTGGATGGCAGGTGGTGAAATTACAGGGGGAACAGAGGACAAGAAAAGGTCTGGCGCATATTTTTAAGGCAGATTGTTGGAATTCACGGTTTCACTGCTCTGTTATAACGGTGATGTTACAATGATGAAACCTCTGAGCTCTGAGCTCCCATTATAAATGAGTAATATTAGGACCCTATTAGAACTGGCCCCATTTTGAAATTTTCCAGCGGGGAAAGTAGGTGAATGTGTTGGGAAAATGTTGTCAAAAATGTCCTTATTTTCAACCTGTGTTGCTTACACAGCTTTGGTGGCATCCACATGCTTTTCTACTTCCTCAGCCCTATCCTCTTGCTCAAAGTGCTCTGGGGATGTCAGGGCTGAGATATGCATCTGAATGAAAGAGCCTTACATCTTCTTCTTTTAGAGAACTAAGAAAACTGCTGGTTGTGTCAAGGTCAAAAAAAAAAGTAAATCTCAGAGTAGAAATATTGTTTTGGGCACTGTTGTTAAAGCTTGTCAGCTAAACAGGATATTTTCTGCTGGATGAAAGCTTAGTGTATAACAGTGAGTTATGCACACATCCATATATACATGTGCTTACACGCAAGTAAAAAGTAAGATGGTTAAATTCAGATAAAATGAATATCACGTGGAGTAGCTGTTGCCACTGTTGCTGTGGTAACCAAGCATGACAATGTGTCAGACAAGTTAATTTTAGACAAAATAAACTGTTTCTTCAAACTGTCAGAGAACCAGATGGATTTTGTCTTAAAATGGACTTTAAAGCATTTGCTCTTTGGGAGTATTTAAAGGCAGACCAAATAAACTCACATTCACCTCACAACAGCTTGCTCAAATGAAAGGGCTTTCCAGATCCTTTGGGACCATCTTTATTACCAATTCCTCACTTGCTAATTTTCCTGTACCTTCCCAAACGATGTGTGGGCCAATTGAGAAGATGATTCGGTTTCTTTTTGCTGTATTTCTGCTGGGTTGCTTGGCCTCCACTCTCAGCACCCACTCTAAGAGCTTCAAAACTCTCAATTTTTCCCACATTTTTATTTTTCTCTATGAAGTGCAGATTTAACTATATACTGAGTTTCCTCCTTAGGACCTTCACCTTTGCTGTTAGTTTAATATCCTCCAGGCTGCTTCCACCAGACTAGCTTTCATATTCAATGAAAAAGTACTACACAGAATGCAAGATAACTCTATTTGGGATCTGGGTATAATAACTAAAAATTAATTAATCGATGGACTAGAAGATGATGGTTGCTAAGGCACTAGTGGTCACGACCTGATTATAGGCAGGATAAATAGAGGACAGTCCTAAGCAGTAATATTTTTACTTGGTGACTCAAAAGGGCCATTTCCTAGTACTGAGGAAAATCATGAGTCAAAGAAGGTGGGAATAAAAGTAGAGATAGAAAAAATAGATTTTCTTTTAGCAAATAGATTCAAAGTCCAAAAAACCCACCAAGTCAAGATCAAATAAGAAAAAAAAAAAATGGTTACCCAAAAGAACACTCTTCTCAATAAGTAAAAGAAAAGCAGAAATTGAAAAACCCAGATCAAAATAAAAATAAGCAAAATCTAAAACTATGAGAGATGAAAATAAATGACGGTTGCTATCACCAAGAAATTACATGATTAAGATAATTGATAAGAGAAACTGATGACATGAGGGAAAAAGCCATTGGAAGCAATACTATAGAAAATTACAAATATATTAAAAGCAAAAGAATTCTTATCAGTAGTATAAGCCTTTGCTGGAGACAGGGCTAAAATTATGAATGATATCACAGAATATCAAGAAATACTCCCTAAACCCTTCCACCCACCAAAATGACAAAAGGTTATTACCTATTTTCAGTGATGACAGCTCTGTTTGTAAGTGTTTTAGTAAATCATGGAATAAATAGCCCAACCTAGCAAAAACACCCCTTTTCATGATCAGCCAGTTCAGACAACTTTCAGAAGACTCTAACAGAGTTGGCGGAAGAGAATGTTGATGTATTACCGTGAATGTTAATAAATATCTTTGTTCCGCTGAAATTCCAAAGGATGGAAAGACTATATGTGAGATAATATTGTGTAAGGCACATAAGAAGCTGACGACCTGACATCTATCACTCTCAAGCGAAATAATGGAAAAGCTTATATGAGATTCACTTGGTAAAGACTGTGAATACAATTAATGCCAATCAAAACTGTCTCTGGAAAATGGGCTTTGTCAAACAAACCTGATTTCATTCTTTAAAGAGATTACTATTTTGGTTGGAAAACGTACTGATAAATGTAGCAGGCTTTCCTGAAGGTCTCGCCTTCATGTTGCGCAACTTTCTGACCAAAAATGCAGCACTACAAAATACAAATACACCCTGCCACCTAACTGACACATTTCACCTACGAGGAAATTACATCTTTGGGAAACAAACATAAAATCATTGATACAAACACAAATTGCTCTGCTGATTACAAGAGTAAAACACAGGTGACCACAAGGTGTGGAGATTTTGGGTTGTCATCTCCATTTTTGGACAACATAAGAATGAACCCTAATGGCTGATGGACTGAAGAATATTTCAAAGCAATTATGACTAGTGCCATTTTGAACTGTGCCCTCGGGAAATTAATCATTAGCCAGTGGTGCTGGCATCTCCCAACGGATCCTGTAATGAGACTGAGCATCTCACAGGCAACACCCAGCATCCTGCAGGATCAATCCTGTATTTCTCACCAAGAGAAACGCTACTCCTACTGCTAAAGCTTACATTCTCTCTCGCTTAATTTCTTCCAATTATTCTTAATTGTGCCCCTAGGAGCAGAGCTCTGTGAATAATTGATTTTTTTGTTGTTGTTGTTGCTTCGTTGCCAAACTAGGGGGAGGGGAATTGTTCAAGGTTGATTGAAAATGAAAAACATTTTTTTTTTCTCACCATAAAGAAGCTTTCCTCCCTGGCATTTTTCAGGTCAAACAAAACATTTAATTTAAACCAAGATATTTTTGTTCCTTTTCTTTTTCTAATTATTGTAAACAATGAAGTGTAGCTATATGCAACCCTAAAGAGTCATTTGAAATGTGAAAAAGTCAAAACATGGCATTTAAAAACAGCGAACTGAAGAGTTTCAAATGTAACAGTTTGGGGCAGGGAGTCTGATATAGATAAGATTCAACCAAAATTGGTGAGAATTTTCATTTCCACTCCCAACATGCATTTTCTAGTGATTGAACTGTTTTCCCCATTCTTCCTCCCAGATCACCCAATTTTGCTACGATCCTGCTTAAACAGTTCCGCTAATGACTTAGTATTCGGCTTACAGACACAGGTAGATTTATGTCCCTTTCCTGAGCTCTCCTTTAGCCAAGCTCTACCTAATTAGTTCTTCTGATCTTCTCTTAAAAGTCAGTTCTTTTTTTCTACTAATCATTTTTCTTCTCAGATTTACCTCCAATTTATCAATATTTGCCTGGGCAGGAGCTGCTAAGAAGTGAATACTATGTTAAATTACAAGCCAGTGACAATGGCTACCTTTCATAGATAGCTGGGTTTTACTATTTTTCTTGCTATTACCATTTTTGGCTCACGTTTCTTTGCTTTACAAATCTCCTTGAAACACATTTCAAGCTGGCAAAGGTCTGTTTAGCCCTTCTTTTTTTTTAGAGCAATTGTAGGTAGCTCATTTGTAGACATTAATTGGAAAAGCGTGTGTCCTGGATGCTCCAACACCTTTTAATAGTTCATAGTTTCTGAATATTTTACATTACTGTGTTCACTAAAATACCTGACCTTGCCCAACTCAAATATTCATCAAATTTGCTTAAGGCAAAAACTTAATACACGTACTTGCTACTTCCAAACATTACTTACGAACATCTGCATGAGTAGATGCCTGAGGCTGTAATAAAGCCAAACCTGTCTATATGAAATATTGCAAGGAAAAACACTGAAGGGTCATCAAATAGGAAAAGGGAAGAGAAAGATAAAAGCTACCAACATTTTCCAGCACATTCAAATGTCATATGTGCTCTAATACCCTCCTTCACCCACAACCTCAAAGAAAATTGATTTGGTAAACAGTGAGGGACAGCTAAGGCTTCCATGCTGGGGAGAAGCAGACATGGGAAGAGTTATGAGAAACCCATGCACGTTTTCACAATTCATCCAAGCACAGCAATATTTACTGTCCCTCAAGGTGATCCAATACTGAGTCTTGCTGCCAGGATTTAGTCCTTTCAAAAGCACATGAAGGCTGATGATGAAAGCACTAACCCTGCCAGTATTTTTCTGACTTTTTCATTAAGAAATGTGTTATCCATGCTCACATATTTGTTCAATACACGTTTCATTGATTTATATTATATGAACATACCATAGCTGTGTCCTTAAAACCTCATTACTGTCTGTAGAATATCAACTTAAACCCGAATTTTATTCATAAATGCAAATTTACAAACATTCCTAATTGTGTGCCATGCATCAGTGTGATTAGAACTCCATCTCCTCTGTTTTGACATAATGTGGATTTAATATTTTACAACACCATCAGCCTAGATAATGCATAATGACTTACCATTTATCTAATGGCAAATATTTCTCATCATTTCTAGATTTGGTCAATACCTACTGAGAAAGAAGACATCCTGCAATTAACAGGAATGAACTAATAATAGCCACTGCTGTGGCCCTGTATAAAAGTAGCAGAATGTTTACTTTTTAATAGGAATCAGAAAATATCCCTTTATTTAGGAACGGAAATGCAATAGTACACATATATGCTTTGCATTGTCTACAAAGAACTGATCCCCCAAAGCTTTGTCACTGTTGTGTTATATTAAATAAAAAGTAATTTAATAAGAGTCATTTAAGAGTGAGAATAGACTGCTGGGATTTTTGTGATGCTATATTCCTGGCCTTCATTTTAACATCATTTTCTGTCTTTTCACCTCTTCTGTTCCTTCCATGTTCAATTTTTCTCCCTTGATCTTGTAACTCTAATACATCATCACTAATCTTCACCTCCTTTCCTAAGATTAGTCCTGGTTCTAGCTAAACAGTGAACATGAAGAAAAGCCAAAAATGCAAACTTCCACCCCACGCACTTGCTGAATGAAGCAATCAGCCTCAAAACACGCTGCTGCACAATTCCATGCCAGCAATGAAATTGTTGCAGTGTTGCTGCAATCATGCCTTGCTCTTCCACTCCAATTCTCTACCTTTAATTGCAAAATGATACTTGACCTGAATACATCCTTTTTTTTTGACACTTCTGTGTTACTTCTTTTTGTTCTTTGTAGACATGATAATGGACACTTCTTCTCTTCAAAGGTAATCATCTTCCTCGCCTTATGATTGTTGGCCCTTTAATCCTTTTCCTTATTCTACTATTGACAGAGGCTTTTTCTTGGAAGCTGCTGTTGTATGCAAACTTACTTTTTCCATTGAGTCCATACCATCTTTAGGCATTTAGGCAACCAACCAAATGTCATTGTCAGTACAAGAACAAAATTTGGGTTCCCAGCATTCCCCAGCTCCAGCATAAGTTGTATCGAGGAAGGTGCAGCTCCTAGGTTAACATTTAGCATCACGAGAAAAGTTGTGCCCAGACACCAGGCTTCAAGGACCTCCTTGCTTATGGATATCTGGAGGACACTGGAGAGATGTCAGCTAGTTATAAGGTGGTGAGAGGATCATTCATCAAGTTTTTTTTTTCAGAGAAATAGAAAAGACAGCAGTAACTTGCTCGTTATTCTGAGCTATTTCCTATACTCCACAAAACTATTTACCCATAACTGAAAGGCTCCAATTTAAAGGGAACTCCCTTCTTCAAAAGTTAAGTGTTCTAGACATCAATTATTAAATAGAAATATATACATTATTTCTCAAAATTCACCTTATAGATACAAAGTTCAACTTTTTCTCTGTTTCTACATGACAGAACACTTCTGAGCTATATTCAAGGTACAGACTTGCTACTTTCTTAACTCAGATTGCCTACATCAGTTTTGAAAACATATCTGATTTTCTTTAGCTACGCTTTTTATTGGATTTTTTTTCTTGTAGCTCCTTTCCAAATCCTTTTCAGCTTGTCTTCATGCTTTGCAAATAGCAGACATCTAAATTTGACATACTATTTCAAACTAGTGCTCCAGACAGAGCATGGAGGTGTAGAAGAATGGTGCAAGGTAATAGCTTTTTTTTTTCAGCAGATGCTATAGACTAGGGGACAGGGGAAAAGGGGGAAGAGAAAAAAAAAAAATAATTAAAAAATCATAGGATTAACTTAGTCCTTAGGGAAGGCAGTTGAGCCAGGTAGCCTTGCATGTGATTGTGGCTTCAGCAGAACAGCTGAAATGTTTGTCTTCTTATTTTCCCTAACAAATACTTTGTCTGCAGATTTATAGTACATATCTTGTATCTTGCTGTTATGAACCTATGGAGACTTGAAAGTAATTAATCATGCTGAAGAGTCTTGCTGCTAAGGAAGGAAGAATGTGCAATTCTGCACACTGTTAGTCAATAAAAAGAGATTTTTTAGGCATTCTTAATTGACTACCATTTTTCACCAATTTACACACAGCAAACTTCTGTTAAGGATACCTTTGCAGGGTAGATTGCCAAAACAGAAGAAAACAGAACTTGCAACACCCACTAACTGAGATTTCTGTAACTATTGCCCCAATCCACTTCCCCTTATGTCAGTGGGTTTTTGATGTCTGAATTTATATAGAAAATAAGGTTAGGAGATATGGGAACTTGCTGTAAATCTCTACCAAGCTAAGAAGGATTTAAGAAACCTTTAAGGAAAAGTGCCAGAGAACGGGGGGGAGGCTTATAAATAGCACCAGATAGTCTAAAAAATATTGACTCAGTAACTGTGAAATTCCCTGTAGCGCAGAAGATGCTGTTTAATCTTGGTCAGGAGTAGAACACGAACGTTTATCCTGGGAACAGTCATTCTCATCATGAAAAGCTCTGTGTAGGTTTTCACAAGTGATGGTATGAATGTAGAGAAGAAGAAGGTAGGTATCAAGAAAAATGTTCCAACACAGTGAGATCTGCTAGACTACAGAATAGCCTCATAAGGAAACTAATAGAAATTCCATTGCTCGACACGTTTAAAATTAGACGGGATACAACAGATGTTATGTATCTCTACCTCTGCAATAAAAAAGTCATATAAAGATATCAGCCTGGCACAGCTGGGGACATAAATAATAGTGTTTAGATCACGAACACCTTAGAAGGCTACTCCTATATTCCGACCACGTACCACAGTATGGAGTGTGTTGGACAATTGCAGGGGCAAATCTTGGATGGAAATGGACTCCACACCTTGGTCAGTGAGCCCTTTGATTAGCCCTTATGCCTTCCTAGAAAAGATGTAACTTTTTTTGCCAAACTTGCACTTTGTTCCAGTGGCTCCTTACCTATCTCTCTGTCTCCCACAATTCCACATGCCTGCCCCCTTGTATAAAGTAAGAAAGTGTAATAACTTGGTCCTGCAGTCTGTTTCTCATCTTTGCACTTTCTAAGCCTTTGGAAAGGATATTGCTCCTCCAATATCCTCTGTCTTGTCACGTCAGCTTTATACCAAAAATTTTTCTTCTTTTGCTTCCATATTTCTCTATTGCTACATATTTCAAAAGATTACCAAACTGTCAAAAGCAGATATGTTAAGCCTCTGATTTGTCAGGATGCTCACGCATAAATGATCCAGGAAGGGAACCAACTGGCCTTTGCAGGATATATGTTCTATGATTCTATATGTTATCTAGTCATCTGTTCTATGATTCTATATGTTATCTAGTTTCCATGGTCTAGATCTACAGATATTCAGAAAAATGTCAGAATGCAGAATTAGCTCAACCAGTTGTATTTACAGCAATGGTGCCTGTAGGTAAACTGGTAAGATGGATCCAGTATGTTAGATCCTGAAAGAGTTAAAGAGTTTTGAGAGACAGCCGGATCAGAGTTTCATAGAGAAGTTAGCCGTAATGCGTTGATGATGGTTTTCTTTAGCAAGGCTTAGCCCATAGAGCTTCTGCTCTGGGATAGACACCGTTATAATTGCTCTTTCTGTGCAAAAAGGATAGAGGGGAGAAATCGTGAGTTGGCTGGATGTGTGAAAATAACACCTTCTGCAGTTGTTCAACTGATAGGGTTTGCCAGGTTTGTGCAAAGCGTCGCACCAGCTCTGTTAGGCTTCCTGCCCCTCTGTTTGGTGCACAGTGTGTTACGTGAATGAAGATGTTGCTATGTGGCTTAAATAGAGGCACTAGAAAGAATATCTGGCTTTCAAACTTAACACTACTTGCTTCTGTTTCACTGTTTGTAAAGAAAGATTTTTACGATCAGATTGCACTGAAGAAGCACTTTAAAAAAAAATGAAAAGGGGAATACTTTGCATTAAAAATCTGCAGCACAAGATTACTGTCAAGGTAGAGCAAGCTTTGTAGGTAGTAGTAACAACCTTCCTTTAGTTTCACACAGGAAAACAATCTTTAACATAATGATCTGGAAAGAAGACTTGGAAGCAATTGAAGATATGGCTGTTTAGCTCTGTTAGGAAAGATGACCTACAGAAATCTTCAGTAAGAAATGTCTGACAGAGATGTCTGAGTACAGTAAAAATTGTGCATGCGGGATGCAGGCAGAGGTCAAGCTGCAGGTCCATTGCAAGAAACAATATAATTTTGGATCAATGCTGTTGATTTATTCTGTTTTTTTTCAAATTATTCTCCTGTGGAAAAGTGGCTACTCCTAAGCACTGTTGTTACTACTGCAGTAGTAGGGGGAAAATGCTACATGCAAACACAAAGCATCACAGCTCTCTCACCAGGCTGACAGTTTAATAATTTTCCAGCTTTTAGGCCCATGATGGCTCAGCTCTGGATCCCCCTCAGCCCTAAACCCTGCCAGCCCTGTGAACTATTCACACCTCTGCCCAGCTGCCCAAGGGAGTTGAAATGGCAAGGATACACAAAGTACATGTGGCTCGATAAGGCTCCATGCAGCACACAGGATCGGAAAGGCTTTCCTTTCTACCAGAGCTGGTGATGGAGGGTGACAGCAAGCACCCTCACCTTCCTCTGCCTGATCTGGAGCACTTGCCACGGGCCTGGGAGAATGAGGTCTAGCATCCTGTCCTACCTTGTCCTACCTCTCAAACACAAAGCGCACAGGCTGGGTGAAAAGAAGAAAAGAGGAAGAGAGATTTGAAGCTTTGGCTTTTGACTTTAGAGAAGTGGAAAGAGTGAGTCCAGAGGAGACCACAAAGATAATCAGAGGACTGGAGCACCTCTCCTATGAGGACAGGCTGAGAGTGTTTGGGCTGGTCAGCTCAGAGAAGGGAAGGCTCTGGGCAGACCTTAGAGTGGCCTTCCAGTACCTAAAGTGGGCTTACAAGAATGACAGGGAGAAACTCTTTAGCAGGACCTGCTGGGATAGGACAAGGGGTAATGGTTTTATAACAGGGAGAGGTAGATTCAGACTGGACATAAGGAAAGAATTTTTTACACTGAGGGTTGTAGAACACTGGAACAGGTTACCCAGAGAGGTGGTGGATGCCCCACCCTTGGAAACATTCCAGGCCAGGTTGGACAGGGCTCTGAGCAACCTGATCTGGTTGGAGATGTCCCTCCTCCTTGCAGGGGGGTTGGACTGGGTGGCCTTTAACTGTCCCTTCCAACCCAAACCATTCTTTGATTCTGTGTTTCGCAGTGTGGGATCAGAGGAAGAGAGACAAGCAAAATCATCTGACACAGCAGTTAGCGCTATTGTGTGAAAAGTGGACATACTTGCTATTGTATTTGGGTTTTTTTCAGGTTATACAATTACAAACTTTCTTATTATATCTATCTAGTCCCTAAACTCAAACTCTAACTTGCTCTTAGGTGGCATTCTGATGGCTTCACAACACAATTATTTCCCTTTTGCTTCTTTTGTGGACAATATACACTCACTTCACATCTGTAAAATGGAAACTTTCAGCAAAATCGGTGAGGAGCCGTTCTTTCATCTTGCAGCGTACACCTTGAACATGGGATGTGTGGGTTTCAGTCCAGTGGATGGGAAGTGACTAGCACTCCGATCTGCTCCATTTCCCCCAGATGCTCTGATAACAGAGCTATTTTGTAAATATGCTGTGGAAACAACCTGCTGTGCAGTGAAATACTGGAATAACACTCTACCAAGCTCTGCAAAGAAAGGACCTCATTTCCTCCTTTCAGGAGAAGGGTTAATCTTTATCCATCCTAAATAGGAAGGACTCCCCTACAAATTAAGTACCTTGAGGAATGGGGAAAATTCAGGCAAACTCTTGCCTTCTGCCTTTCTCTCCCTGCAGAGCACCCTGAATCTGACAGCTTTTGACTCAGAATCTGTCGCTACTTTTAAGATTCTCTTTCTGAAACCCCTTGCTCTCTCATGCATTACACAGAGCAAACCACATGGCCAGTTCTTCAGAGCCTTGCATACTACTCTGCCAGGCCAGGCGCTGATCTACTGTGGTGCATCTTGCTCTGTATTTGTGTTACTTTGGCTACAACAGATGTTTTTAGCAACACAGAATTAAATTTTTGTCTTTTTTATGCCTTTTTTTTCTATTTTTTATCTCCTTTGATCACGTGGAAGGCAGATAAAGCGTTTCCAATTTCTTCTTAGCTTTCACATCTACATATCACCTGCTAATTTGTGACTTTTGCCTCAAAGTCTTCTGGAGTGTTAAACAGATTTCTAGTCTTATATAGCAGCGCTAACAAGGAAACAAGATTTCTGGTCTTCCTTTTCACTAATGTGTTCAACTACGGCCTATTATACCTCACACTGTGAGAGCAAGCTCAGTTCAACAAAACCTCTGGATGGCCCAAAGGGGACAGGTTTCAGCTACCTCAGCTAGATGCCAAAGACTACCTCAGCTAGATGCCAAAGGGACTGAGCCAAGGTCCACCAAACTCAATGAAAGTCTTTTTTTTTTTCATTGCCTTTGATGGTCTTTAGGTGGGGAATTAAAGCTATTTGCTAGAACCAATAGCAAATTGTCAGACCCCTTCTGCAAGCAGGGGAGGAACAAAGTCCCAGTGCATGTTAATGAGAATTGCGTGCACTTGAAAAAGCTGTTTATATTGGATACTGCTGTCTTCAGACTTCTCATACTTTCTGTAAGACATTTCCTTTCATTTCCATGTTCGACTGCAACCGGGTTGTACTATTTGAGGCCCTTTTGCCCTTTTCTCCATTAGTTATGTTCCCATTTTAAAGAGAAACTCTATCTGCACTTTTTTTTTTTGTTAAAGGTCACAATCAGTGTTTAAAACTTGGCCTGTAAATTCCTTCTGGTGGAAAGTGGTTCTTTGTTAAGGTAAGGATAGAGAAATAACAACTTTTGTGATTCAGTTACCGTTTTCAGTGCATCTGTGGGCCTTTCACAAAATTTTAGAGTCCGTAACGCAGGCACATATAGGATGAAACAGG
This sequence comes from Ardeotis arabs, assembly GCA_011801015.1. NCBI lineage: Eukaryota > Metazoa > Chordata > Aves > Otidiformes > Otididae > Ardeotis > Ardeotis arabs. The sequence goes on along the minus strand of JAAGAY010132935.1, from coordinate 6,721 downwards.
GATGCAAATTAAATTGAGGACCATATGATTTAGGGGGCTAGAATCAAAATCCCATTCATCTGCTGTCACAAACTCGTACACTTCAAACCCACAGGCATTAAGGATTTTCTTATCTGAATATTTTCAAAATATCTAATTCTCTGCTTGTGTTCATAAGTGTATTACTTTTACTTCAGTGAAAGAGCATGGTTGCCAGTACCTATTTAACATCCAATTCCCATCTGAAGCTCCAAATTACTTGTCGACATTCTTCTTCTGACATTGCCTGAGGGCCCCAATCAGCCACAAGTGTGTGGTGAGTCCATATCTGGGAGCTGTTCTTCTCGAGACAGAAACGGGAGAGCAATCTAACAGGCTCACAGCGTGAATGTGAGATCAAAACACTGGAGGAGAAAACCCCCCAACCCTACAAATCAAGCCACTGAACCCAAAATTGAATTGTTAAAGCACTTCTCCAGGGTCATTTTCATTCTCTACTTGAAGAGATTAGAATTTTCATCTCCTATGAGAATGCTCAAGCAAACCGCCAGGCTGTAAGCAGAGAAACACAGCAGAGTAAGAAAGGACATGATTATAATTATTCTCATTTAACCTTGCCTTCATTGCATAAATAGCCCAAAATTATCAGATTAGAAATTGCTACTGGGTCCAAACCAGTTTTTGATGCTGAACTGCCCTGTGGTCCAACGAAAACTCTACTCTTACAAAAGAAAGTAAGACCTGGATGGAAGATAATGATATCACAAGGATTCAGTGAAGACTTCAATGGCCCTATCCAGCACCCATATCTGATACCTATCTCAGCATAAGAGACATGGCATTACTCAAGGTAATTTTCTGCTAAGCTTTAGGAGAAAGAAGAGAAGAGAAGAGAAGAGAAGAGAAGAGAAGAGAAGAGAAGAGAAGAGAAGAGAAGAGAAGAGAAGAGAAGAGAAGAGAAGAGAAGAGAAGAGAAGAGAAGAGAAGAGAAGAGAAGAGAAGAGAAGAGAAGAGAAGAGCTGTGTAGTTACTTGCTGACAAATGCTTTGTGTACATTGTAATTGTGATATTTGTGAATTGCAAATGCATTCTTTCCTTACTAGCAGGAAATAAAATAAGAGTAAGTATGCAGAGAAGGCTTCTGGGGAGTGGAAAAGGATGTGGTGCAGTGACTAGTCCTTGGAGGAAGACTGTGAGCAAATCTGTCTGCTTGAAGGCAGGATGAAGCCATCGGGGTGAACTGTAGAGGGAAAGGATGTGGAGGAAAGCCATATCTGAAATTAGAAATAGGAGGATATTTTGACATGGAAGCTAGGGCAAAAATTAGAGGGAGTAGCATGTCAACTGATGTCCATTGTTCATCCTCCACTTCCCAGACTTCAATAACCAATACATCGAGATGTAAGAACATCACAAGTAAATGATAGCTACGTCGTTGTCCAAGGTTCAAGCAAAGGCTGAGTGATATAAAAGGAAAAATAATATTCATTGCCCTTGTAAGGGCAAAACAAATATAACATGTAAAAGGACTCTCAGAAAAATATTAAGACTTTTGACCCACCACACACTTTTCTGTAGAAAAGTTTTCCTACCTCATGAAAATACAAGCAAAAATTCCAACTTACTTCCAAACATATTTCTTAGTTGCAGTTAAAAGAAATATTTGCCCTGACTCTTATTCTTGCTGGGGTTGGGGTCTGGCCTGAGGTACATTGTTTTTATCTAGACTAAATTTAAAGCCTCTTGACACAGCTGAAATGGTAAATATGAGCTTAGCATGCATGAGAGTTAGACCATGTGTGAAGAAAGAAGAGTCTTTCTGGAGAAGATCCCTAACACAGTGAGACTCCCTTCTGTCTTGGACTGCAACCAACGCAGCTGCCATGCACCTGGCTGCTCAAGAACCATTTAGACCAGAGGGTAAGCCAAAACGCTGCCCATGTATATTGCCAGCATGCTACCGTAGTCACCATCAGCATCAGAGCAAAATGCTGTGTCTAATGCTTCACAAGGTGAAGAATCATTCAGATACACTTTCCCCGAATTTATAATTCCCTTGCGTGGATAACTAAGAGAAAATATGCCTAAAGCAGAAAAATCAGCTGATGAGTAATTCCTGCTTCAAAATGAGAAATATGAGCTATTACTACTCTCATGTTTTGCTCTGTGGGTTTCCTCTACAGGGCGGTATTAAACCACTAACTGTTCTGCCTAATGATAATAGCCAGAAAATGAATTTCTTCAGACTGGTACTTACAATTAAATTTAACCAAAGGTCTGACATGATTAATGAAACCATGGAAAAATGTTGTTTTCTGAGTCCTAAAACACATGCATACAAGATGATATCAGAGCAAAATGAGCAAAATTCCTAATACAACACACAAAGACATAAACATCAACACATACATATTTTCCATTGTGGTTTGGTGTGGTAAAAAGGATTTGTATACTTCAGACATTCCACACAGATATCTGAAAATAAATGGAAATTAGGTTTATGATGTTAGTCATCATGAGGAGACGAAAAATTTGCAGATTAATTGACAGAATAAATTAGCATGGAGGGTAAATTGATCGAGTAGCTAATTTTATTTTGTAAAGTAACGTAGTATGTGTAAGGCCATCTCTATGCGAGATTATTAGATGAAGAAGTAATAATACACCATTTTATCTCACAATACTACAGATCTAACACAAAGCCAGTTAAAGTCTATGTAAATGTTTCTGTTGTAGTCAGTAGCTTCTCTGGTGATTCATGAGTAACTTCGATTACAAGTTTGCAAAAAAAAAAAATTCCCCATCCCAAAGCTAGGTTATTCACAAGCAGCACTGGGTAGCGTGTTGGAAGAAGTGTCTTGTCATCCTAAAAACTACATCTGTTTGTTATATGGAAAAATCGCATGGACAATACCATAGTGTGAATTCACTCGGCCTGAAAATAGAAAATGCAGCTCGTCTGATTATTTGTGCTATCTGAATCTGCTCACCTTGAATACAAGGAAAAACAGGATTCCAAGGCTGGAGTAACCCATAAGTTGAATGGATCTGACTGTGATACAGTGGCAAATGAACTCTACACCATAACTTAGAATTTAGTCTGTACAGGTGAAGGTAAAGTCATTAGCTGTTGTCAAATAACTATTAGGTCTGAACAAAAATGAGCTCAGGGATCTCAGTGCAAATCCTACATCATCATCTGCTAATAATGCTTATACTTTCTTGGTCTCCAAGCACCTTGTAATCTTTATAATGTATTTATCCGCACAACACTTTTGTGAGACAGTGATGGGCTATTTCATCCTGCTTTAGAGATGGAGAAGATTGGTCATGCATATAGGTCCCTGTAGATACAGAGATGACTCTGTAAAGGACTCTTGCATTCAACCATGCAGCATTTAACTCTTTGATAATTTGTGCCTAATTTTGAGAGAAACATGAGAGAGAAATGTCAGCACGCTAAGTGAAGAGTTGTTTATAATACAAAGTAGAAAATGTGTAGGAGATATGTGGGACTTAGATGTCCCTTTGGTATCTTTACAACATTTTGCTTGGGTTTTGTCATCTATCAAGCTGTACAGAGCTCTCCAACGGTCACCAAGGTCAACCTGCTGCAAATGCATCGTGTATGTGTCATCCCTGTGCAATGAGACAGCAAAATCAGACTTGACAAATCAGCAAGTTGCCATATCAAGCTAAAGAAGATTCAAGGACAGGGTTACATTTTTTTTCAGCCTTTCAATTTTTCTTAATTTTATTTTATTTTTTTGCAGTTTTATTCTACCTCATGAGGCAGTGCAAATTACTCTGTAAAGCAGCGTAGCGCTCTCACCCCTTTGCTGTCACTTATGGGTCTGTTGCTTGAACAATTTATGTAGAGAGACAGAATTATTTTTATCTCTCTGATTGAAGATCAGGAGAAATCTGTAGACTAATGTTCACAGGAACAGAAGCAATGAGGGTTTTATCTGCATAGCTATGTTCTGGGAACACTCCCAGAAAGAAAATATTTGAAGAAAGTCACATCTAGGAGGAAATTATATTTTGTTTGTATCTACCACGATATTCAAGGCAAAACTCAACCGGAATGGAAGACTGAGCTATATTCAATATGTCAGTGGTGTCTGAAATCACATGGAAACCCTGGCTGGCTGCACTAGGATGATTCTTTGTAGCATCTATGGGCCCGTCTATTTCAATAAAGCAGCATTTAGGTAGCCTCCCCTAGTGAAATTGTAGCTTAGGCTAACTCTGGGATCTTAGTTTAGCACAGGATCATTCTGGTCTTGTGGAATCAGCATCTCTCAGCATTATTTTACTCATAGATTATATACCTCACATCTGATCTGATCAAAGGTGGTCATTTTTGCTTCTTTTCTTTATTTTATGCAGCAGTATTGTCAAATTCCAATTTGCTTCCAAGCAAATGAGAGATGAAGGGATTCTTCTATATTATTTATTTTACTTTCTCCTTCTTTCAGCTTTAATTCCTTCCCCATCTTTTCCCTCATCATGAGCTTTCTTAGTCTCCCTTCTGCTCTGTGCTATACCTGTTACTTTGGGTTATGCCCATCCTCTACGTAATTGCTTCTGAAAGGCTTAAGGTAAACACAGAAGAGCAGACTGATAAACAATCTCTGCAAGAAAGCCAAGTATAATAAAAGACAGCAGCATGGAGCAATATCTGGGAGTAGGATGTAATTTTAAAGGTCAATAATGCGCCAAGAAAATTTTGCCTGAAGCACAGCTCACATTCATAACAGAGAGTCGGTATCTTTGAATTCTTTGGCTGCTAAATGAGTTTAACAGTCTATCTCTGAGTTTATATTTCTGTCTTCTATTGCTTCAGGCTTGCTTTCTTGCCTTCTTTCTTTCTTTCTCTCTCTCTTTTCCTTCCTTCCTACCTTCCTCTTTCTGTATTTCTCTGCCTCAATTTTTCTCTCTCTTTTTCTTCCTTTCTCCATACCAGATTTATCATGGATTATAGTTTCACTTAGAAAATCTTGAAACATATCTCTTTAGTATTCTTTAAAATTAATTTTCATGTCAAGCCCTTCTGCAGAAAACAGTTGTTGGATCAGTACTTCAACAAATACAGAGCTGATTTTTAATTTCCAGGTTGCGCTGCCTGCTGGATAAGTAGCTGCATTATCACGGTTCTTGTTACCTGGGAGATGGAGAAGGCTGAGGTACTCAACAACTTTTTTGCCTCAGTCTTCACCGATAAGGGCTCTAGCCACATCACTCAAGTTGCAGAAAGCAAAAGCAGGGACTGGAAGAATGAAGAACTGCCCACTGTAAGAGAAGAGCAGGCTCAAGACCATCTAAGGAACATGAAGGTGCACAAGTCCATGGGACCTGATGAGATACATCCACAGATCCTGAGGGAACTGGCGGACAAAGTTACCAAGCCACTATCCGTCATATTTGAGAAGTCATGGCTGTCTGGTGAGGTTCCCGCTGACTGGAAAAGGAGTAACATAACTAATTTTTAAAAAGGGAAAGAAGGAAGACCTCGGGAACTACAGGCCAGTCAGCCTCACCTCTGTGCCTAGCAAGATCAGGGAGCAGATTCTCCTAACAACCATGCTAAGGCACACGGAAAATAAGGAGGTGACGGGTGAGAGCCAACACGGCTTCACTAAGGGCAAATCGTGCCTGACTAATTTGGTGGCCTCCTATGACAAGGTTACAGCATTGATGGACAAGATACAATGAACTGATGTCGTCTACCAGGACTTCTGCAAAGCATTTGACACTGTCCCACATGACATCCTTATCTCTAAACTGGAGAGACATGGGTTTGATGGATGGATCACTTGGTGGATAAGAAATTGGCTGGATGGCCGCAATCAGAGAGTCACGGTCAAAGGCTCAATGGCCAAGTGGAGATCTGCGATAAGTGGCGTTCCTTAGGAGCTGGAATAGGAACTGGCCCTGTTTAACATCTTTGCTGGTGACATGGACAGTGGGACAGAGTCCACCTTCAGCAAGCTTGCGGGTGACACCAAGCTGTGTGGTGTGATCAACACACTGGAGTGAAGGGATGCTATCCAGAGGGATTTTGAAAGGCTGGAGAGGTGGGCCCGTGCCAACCTCATGAAGTTCAACCAGGCTAAGTGTAAGGTCTTGCACATGGGTCGTGGCAATCCCAGGCATAAATACAGGCTGGACAGAGAGGGGATCAAGAGCAGCCGTGAGGAGAAATACTTGGGTGTGCTGGTGGACGAGAATCTCAACATGAGCCACCATTGAGTGCTTGCAGCCCAGAAAGCCAACCGCATCCTGGGCTGAATCAAAAAGAAGAGTGGCCAGCGGGTCAAGGGAGGGAATTCTGCCCCTCTACTCCACTCTGGTGAGACCCCACCTGCAGCACTGCGTCCAGCTCTGGAATCTCCAACATATGAAGAACATGGACCAGTTGGAGATGGTCCAGAGGAGGCCACAAAGATGATCAGAAAGCTGAAGCACCTCTCCTAAGAGGATAAGCTGAGAGAGTTGGGGCTGTTCAGCTTGGAGAAGAGAAGGCTCCAGGGAGACCTTATAACAGTCTTCCCGTACTTAAAGGGGGCTGATAAGAAAGATGGGGAGAAACTGTTCAGCAGGGCCTGTTGTGATAGGACGAGTGGTAATGGTTTTAAAATAGAGGGAGGTAGATTCAGATTAGACAGAAAAAATTTTTTACAATGAGGGTCGTGGAGCACTGGCCCAGGTTGCCCAGAGAGGTGGTGGATGCCCCACC
>JAAGAY010132934.1:0-43434 GCA_011801015.1 Ardeotis arabs | reverse complement strand
CTTTGGGCTTTTTTTTTTTTTTATATATATATATATCTCTATGAAAACTAAGCAAATTGCTCTTTAAACAGACTGGAGAGCATATGCTGTCAGTTAACAATAAATCCTCTCATTAGAAGGAGCAAGAGCGATTTCCAGAAAATATAAAACACGTACACAAATCCTACCCCATGCCTCCATGTCCAGTCCCTGAGGATTTTTTTTTGTGGCTGTGCTTCTAGTACAAGACGTCAACTCAGTTATCTTGTCCCATTTGTCTCTTGCAAACGACATTACTAAAAATTGTACAAATGGCATGCCTTGTTTGATAATATTTCTCTTCTCCAGCCCAAGACTCATTTGCAGAGCCCTCTTTGGGCAGGCAGCTCTAGGGACTGGGAGGCTTTTAAGTCTCTTAAGTGGATTTGATGCTGGGATCAGAATTAATCCAGGATATTTATGGCAGAGTTGTATTGCTCTGAGGCATAGCCCGCAGGGTTTAGTGGGGAAGCTGGGAGACAGCCCTCTCTGTGAGGCTGGGCCTGTTGCCCACCTCCATGCTGGTGGGGAGTCAGACTTTCAGGGCCACCTTCATCACCCATGTCTGTCTGTGTTGTCTATAGGAGACAGAACAGCCCGTTCCCTTCTCCAGGAGACCCTGCCTCCCTGGGTGGGTGGATATCACCTGTGAGCTCCCCAGCTGCACGAACTGGGGGCTGTGCCAGTGGCTGCTGAGGCTCCAGCTGAGTGGGAGCAGGGACAACAAGCCAGCCTCAGGGTCAGTTTACTCTCGGGCTGGATATGAAAGGTGGACGAAGTCTCCAACTTGGAAAATAGAAAATACTCCTGTTCTGAAGTCTTCTCCCACTCCGGCAGTTACCTTGGCTTTTTGAAAATCCAGCCTGCGGGTTTTTTGTGTCTGTAGCTTCCCATTCTGAAACTCGATCTCAGTGTCCCCAAAATTAAATGTCACATGCGCCTTATATATGTTTGGGTAGGGAATAAGGAGCCTGTGTTTGCTGACATTCAGTATCAGATGTCGGTGATGCTTGCTTTGGGGATCCCCGATGTTAGGAGAGAGGCATGTCCAGCGATGTTAGGAGTGAGGTGGCATGTCCAGCTCGTTCCCTCCTGCCCCCAGACCTCCCCCTCTTCCTTCTTCCTGAGGCAGCAGCACCGCTTTGTGCCAGGCACCAGCAGTGATCACTGCTCTTTCTTATCCAGTACTTGAGAGCTAAAATGACAGGAATCCTTTTTAAAGGAAACTACATCAAATACATTGAGAAGTCGGTACTTTTAGGAAGTCATCCATAGGGCTTGTACCTTGAGACTGAATAGCTTTTTCTAAACCGCTTAGACCCCTGTCTCCACAGGAATTCAACCTGGGTAAAGTGGATGAGAATCACTGACGTGGTGGTGTCGAGGCAGCTGTTCCATACTACCAGATGGTGGTTAACTTGTGTGATCCAAAAGGAAGCATGGAAATGTTATACAACATAATATGCTTAAGATTAGTTCTTATTTTCAATAAAATATATTTTAAAAAACCCCAAACAACAAAAACCCACAAATCTTAAAACCTTTCAGTTCTTACAGTGGGAAGAACATACAGCTGAGGACTGCTTCAATAATTTGGAAAAGCTGGCATATTTGTAGAAATTATTTAGCTCAATCTTTCGTGGGATGGCAAGCTGTTAATGAGCCCTGTAATAGACTTCTGTAAGAAAAAAAACCACCAGTCTGGTAAGGTTAAAATATTCTTGTTTGTGTCCTTCCAAAAAAAAGATCAGAGTAGAAAGTTTTGTCTGTGGGGGTTGCTGTCTGAGGTAGGGAGGAGCAGAGGGATGGATTAGCAGGTGCAGATGTGCTAGTTATCTTGCAAGGAGGATACAACAAAAAAGGTTTGGGTGCTGGTTCACTTAATTTTGTAGTAATTTGCTGAGTGCAAATCAGCCTTAAAATCCACAAGTGGAACTGAGGATAATTAGTTGATTAGGAGTCTTTGTTAGATGTAATGAATCAGCATGTTAAGGATAACAATAGGTATTTAACTCATTAAGTTTCATAAGACGAATTTTCAGTTAATCCACTTCATTTAACATTTGAGAGAATAGCAAGAATTTCTAAAACGCAGCCCCTCAGTGTAAGGAAGACATTATTTGATACATCTGTTTTGGTAATGCAGTCTTTAGTGTAAATATGTAAAGACAAACGTACTGGATCTCCTCAAATCTGTACAAGTACAATTTTTCCAGCTCGCAAAATTCAACACTGGCATGTTACCAGCTTAGAGTGATGTTTGTGATAACTTAATCAAGTTAAAAACTGTGCTGCTTTTCCACTGAGGAAGTGCCTGGTAAGAGTTTGAGCAGGAGGAAGAGAATAATGGTCTGCTAAGACCTGTTATTTGCAACTCGGTCTAAATTCTGCACCCGGCCTGACTGATTTATTTTTAAATGAATCGAGGACTGGCTTTGTTCTCTGGGGAAAAACAGTCACAATTCAGAGCTTTAAGAAATCTTTGCTGTGATTAGAAGATGCTCTTGGCCTCAGCTGAGGTGTCCTGAGTGCGATCTAGTATGTGGAAGTTGTTGCTCTGGTGATGGTCACATGTGAAGGCTGCTTTATGGCCTACATAAAACGAGCTTGTGGCTCGCGTGTCGCTGCTGGCACTGAACGCTCCCCTTGCACACAGTCTCAGCAGGAAGCCAAAGATTGCATTAGTGTAGGGACCAGCCTGACTTTTTTTTTTTTTCCTCCCTTCCAGAGATGTCCTTTACTGAGGCAGGCTGTTCATGTGTCTTAAATCCTATTTCGCTGTCTGTGCTGCACTTCAACAGCAGCTTATTTTTGTTTGTTTGGTGAAGTAGAGGTATCCAGCATCTGTTAAGGTATGCTCATGTTTGGGCAGGATTTTGCTTTCTCTGCCTTCTTGTCAACAAGGATGTAGATTAAGTGCTTTTGTTAGGTCCTCTGTGTCAATCAGCTGTTTAGGATTGTGTCACTTGTGACTGAGAATCTTACTGGAAGAAGTCCGCAGTAAAAGTGCGGTTATTACAAAAAGATGCACCTCTGCCTATTTGCCTTACTTTGGTCATTAAGAATGTATTTATGTGGAAAGCCTAGTTTGTTTCCAAAATGAGAGCTTTACTACCACAGTATACGATATATGCTGTCAGCCCTATAGCATACAGGGGTGGCATAATTCTGAGGTTGGGCAGAACGTAAACTTGCGTCTTCAAATAACTTAATTCTGCTCGTTTTATTTTCAGTACGTAACTGGAACAGTATGACTACTGAACTATGAAAATAAGGATTTGACACTGAAGGCAGTGCTTTTGCTTTTGAAGTGCTCATTTCAGCATCGTTAGTGTGATTTGTACATCAGCAGATGAGTGAGCCTCTCTTAGAGGAGGCATTTGTTGTTCTGGCAGACTGTAGGAAATCAATAGTGGGAAGATGTGTAATAAGACCTGAAGTTGCTAACTAAACTCAACTAAATTATTTTGTATCTTTTTTAAAATATCGGCAAATTCTGGTACTTAACATCTGCTAAATGGTAACATCTGAAGACCAATTAATTAGAAAATTGATGTGTACTGTATAACTAATAAAACAAGTATTAAATAAAGAAAACAGCAAACATACATGCTATTTTGGGAGAGGAAAACAAATGTGGCAGAAAGTAACCCATCCTATAACATAATGAGTTTAAAGATGGTTTCAAAACTTGAAATGAAGTCAACCTGTCCCATTTAAAGCAGAGAAGACCTAAAGAATCTTAAGTGCTCAGCGGATCTGAAATTCTTCTCTAATGAAGCCTTTTATTCTGCTGACACAGAACACAACTTTTCAGCTTCCTAACTTTGGAGTTCTTGTGTTCTGAACTTTAAGAACAAAGTACATTTTCATGCTAGTTAGCACTTTGATGTTCTTTCTTATGAATTCACTGTCAAGGAAATGGAAATGCACTTCCAAAGATCTGCTTGTGGAAAATATTTGGCAATGTTAATGGATCCTAGGTCCTCAGTAAGCAAGTGAGCGCTGTTGTAATTACTGAGAGTCAGGAGTATGTCTGAAGATCCCTTCCCTCTCCTCCAAAAAAACCTCACTCCAAACCAAGCCTGATTTGCAGTCTTGTTGGCGTGGTTATTTGCATAGGAAGACAAATGTCTGTCAGTCCTTAGGGAGGTGTCTTCTAGCAAAAAAAAATGTTGTAGCTTTTTTTTTTTTTGAAAACCTGAAGCAAAATACATCGCGTTCAAAGAAGTATCTGTAGGAAGAGCTTATTCAATGGCAGATCACAGAAGCTATGAGGAGAGAAAGAATAAGGGATTTCAAGGTGTTTTCTTGCAGCATACTGATAGGGGGAGTAAATTATTAACATTAAAATAGTAAATTATTAAATGCTTCTTGCAAGTAGCATCTCAAAAAGCTTAATTTCATTTTTTGCACCCAGTAAAGCTAGGTGGCTTTTCTTCTTGTGCTGATCAGTGATGCCAAGCTGGAACTGCTGTGCTGAATTGAGTGTTGTGTGCCAGACCATGGCCTTTAGATGCTGAGTTTCTGCGCAGAGCGGTGGCAGAAGTACACGGGTTCCTCCAGGACTTTAAGGGTATGAGGCTGGTTGGGAACAGCCACAGCTGCTTCCTCTGCACTTCCAATTTTGACACTATTTAATTTTGCGGGCCCCTGTGTGGTGCAGCTGTGCAGACCTGCAGGTATTCAGTACACTGAATTTCCCCTGAGTTTATGGCTCATTTGGGATGGCAGTCCCTACTACGGGAGGAGCTGCCTAAAAAGCAGGCAGCCTATATCCAGGGGCATTAAGTATTTGTTACTTTGAGCCTTTTTCTGTCTGAGGGCTCCTGCCTTCTGCTTGCAGGTGGCAAGGAGGTCATCTCATGCCATCCACTGAGGGGGTGTGTGGGAAGCTTCTTAGGTAAGTGGATTTTGTGGGCCAGAAGTACTTCCTGATATGCAGCCCACACTTGCATTATTCTAATTTGATCCTATCATTCCTACTCATACTCTCTCTATTATGTTAATTCCACCTTTTCTTTTGTGTTTTGCAGCCTGCAGATACTTTTAGGCTGTTCTTGCCGGCACTCCTGTCTTTCATCTGTAGCTCGGTGGGCCTGTGAATGAGGTTGTCATCATTTCATTCTGCCTGCATCCTTGCCTAATTGTACTATTTTTCTCAGGGGAGTTGTTGAATTACAAATCCAGGCGGGCTTTGGTACAGTAGAGCAGTGTGATTTGAAGAGATAGTATATGATTGTGCGTTCTGCTGGATTTTTGGTCTTTGGTAACTGTCCTTGATGTGCGCTGCTTCTTTTTTTCCCCCCATGCCCTTTGCTAGCAGTCTTCTCTGCAGATTCTTCACACAGTTTCTTTGAAATACTGGAGTTGTCGGTTGCTGTAGCTTACTGTGTTACCATGGAAGAAATGGTCACTTGTGCTACCTAGAAATCTGGCTAAGGAATGGTTTATGGTCATTGCCGTGGTGGTGTGATTAGGGAGAGAAGCAGGGGTAGGAGGTGTTTCTTCAGTCCCGTCTGGTGACCCGTTGTTTGCCCTTGGCGAAAGGAAGCACAGATAACGATGGCTGTTTCCCAGACAGACGAGTTAATGTTGAAGTTAACAATCATCTCTGAAGAGGTTGTTCAGAGATCTAGGTGGAAAACGATTGTGTTAAATACCGCACTTGAGACAAACAAGCTGCCCTTTTTTTTTTGGTTTTTTTTTTTTTAATCCTAGGTTCCCCTTCATGGCTATGTACCAACTTGTTTGGTTTTAATGCTGTTATTTGTGTGGTTAGCGTAAGGAAAAACTCGGAGTGCTGCTGCAAAGTGGTTGAGGCATTTCAGCAGGGTGAACGCTGTAAAACAGAACAGCTTTCAGAGTCTGAAAAACCGAGCCTTGCGTTTTTCAAACAGCTCAGTGCCTCACTGTGTCCCTCGGGTTCCCAAACCCCGTAATTGCGGAGGGAGCCCAGCCCCCGGCAGCGCGGGGCGGGCCCGGCGCCGTGTGCTCCCTCTCCTGGCTGCCGCCTGAACTGCACCCCAGTTCCCCGCCGCTGTCTTCGCTCCCCTGTGCGCACGGTGAGGAGCCTGCTCTTGGGTGGCAGCGTCTGAGCTGCTTCTGCGTCTCTCCCAAGCATCAAAGCCTGCTGTGAACGTGCCTGAAGGTTTCGCACGAGTTAAGTTTTTTAGATTTTATTTTTTTTTTTTTTTCCCTCCTAGTGAAAGCGCCAGGGTAAACTTTCCTTCCAAACAATACCGTTTTAAAATATACACAGAAAATAAATGACTCTGCTGTAAGGCATCTGTGTAGACAGAATGAGTCTTACTGCTGTGCTAGATAAGAAAAATACTACTGCTGAGTAGCTCTCTGTAGCGATTGATTGAAATGCATAATTTGCATGTTAATAAGATTTCTCGTCAGACTTCCCTGACAAACACGAGTAGAGACAAAGACATACCTGTAATGCATCTTTTACTGCACCACACTAATTCAGATTACAGACATTTAAATAGCACTTTATTCTGAGTAACTGGACAAATAAAGCAGAGGAAGGAAGGTTCTCTTTCAAAACTGAAGATGCAGCTGGGCATTGATGTTTGTCAGGGTTTCTCCATCTTTCCTGGATCTCTACTAGCTGAACACAGCTGCAGGTGGTGTGAACCACTCATGGTTAGGAACTTTTGATTACTGTTTTTGGGCACTGGAACATGTATTTAGGGTGAAGAGACTGAAGTTTTCGTAACAAAGCTAGGCTTGACAAAAAGTGAGCACTTCTCCCAGGCTGTGGGACCTGGTTGTGCCCATCCCTGCAAACTGATTCCTGCCATAAGAGTTGTTTAACTGCCAGGTTGAACTGTCAGGTGGTACTGGATAATCATGCTAGAAGGGGCAGGCTCTGAGTTATGGAGGGTCTTGGGCTGGAAGACCTATGAAAAATTTTGTGAGTGAAGCCCCTCTTCTTCTCTACAGAATGTGAACCACATCTTGTGGACATGATTTCACAAGTGTATTTTCAAGGAAGAGAAAAATGTGACCATTTAATGTGGGGTTTTTTTTTTTGCTTTTCCTAGGCACCTCTACCAGTTTTCTGCCTGCTTGAACAACAGTTTTCTCTACTGTGAAGATCACTTAGTTCTACAACTTAGTTGCTTCAACTATACCTCTTTTTGCATTCTTTTTATTTGATATATCTAAAATTTTAAGTGTAAACTTGAGTGGCATAAGGTCTACATGTGTTGAAATAACTGTTGATCAAGGTGAGATAATGACCCACTCCTTGAACTTTGTACTAACTAACGTGTGTTTGCACTAGCACTTAAAACACTTGTTTCAGGATCGTATCTGGAGTCTCTCAAATACCGTTTTTGCTGAGTGGATGGAGTTGTGTAGCACTTCTAACAATCATCAGCCAGTTCTCCTGAAGCAATGCTGCCATGGTAAACACATCCCTACAAACTTCCAGGCTGCTGGTGTTGAACCAGTGTGCACCAAGCTGTATACTTGAAGAAGTTTGGATTACTGGCAAACGGACTGAGTTATTTTTGATATCCTTTCTGTTTACTGAGAATGATGCCGAAACTATTATTTGTGCCACCCTCTGTTAGTTTTTCCCACCTCTAATTTTCAAGCCGTTTGAGTTCTATGAAACAGATCTTTAATTTTGCTGCATTCAGACCTCAGCTACCTTATGATCAAATCCCAGCTCCTGGGAGGACTACAGGAATTTTCTCCTGTATTTTTCCACTGTGGAGTAGTGAACAGATAGTTCTGAAGGGTGAGGGAGTGTTTTCCCTGGACCGTTCTGCAGCGTGGCTCCGAGGGGAATGCCTGCCAAAAGAGGTGCCTGAAGGGCTCTGTGTACAGCTGGGTGTGTTGGAGTGCCGCGGGGATCGTCGTAGGGTGCAGGGTGCGGGAAGGCTGTTTCATGAAGCTAATTACCAGTGACACTTGGTTTGGCAGTTGCTCGATTGGCTTGGAGTTGAATTAGAGAATTGAACAGTGTCTGCTGTTTCTGCCTTTCCTCAAAGGCTTCAGTGGCTCTGGTGTGTTCTCTAAAAGGTGGGAAAGCAGGAGGAGGAATCCATCCTGGGTCTCCTGCATAGTAGAGAAGATTGTTTTAGTCCTTAAGATTATTGCCTCATTCAACTTACTGCTGAAATAATCTTTAAAACTGTGAGCAAGCAAATTTAATCAGCTGTCAGTGAATACTGTAAGGATCCCTGTAAAACAGCACCGAGTTGTTTGGGAGACAGCGAAAATGGAGTGTCTCCAGGTTAGAGTTGCTCAGAGATGGCTATGGGTCATGCCTAGGAAACACTGTTGTAACCAAAGAAGATTCTCTTTGAAGTTCTGACTCCATTTAAATCAGGAGAGCAGTACTTGATTATTATTGAAATTATAAGACAAGGCATACTGGGATGGTAACTCCTTCATGAAGGTGTAAAGGGAGAGTATCAGCCTGGATGCAGCAACATTTTGTTTTTCATTGTCTTTCTATAGATGTAATGTTTCTCTGCTCATGCTTGGGGAATACAAAATCTCCTGTTTGCTTGTCTTGTGTGCACTGTTAATGATCCTGGATATACAGCAAAATGTCAGGGAACTGTGTGAGAGATTCTAGACAAATGATTGTCTTCCAGTTTCACTTCAAGCATATCACATTGTTCTGCAATTTTGATCTCTTAGTTTGGCTTCTCTGAACTTAGAAACTTACATTTCACAAGAAGGAAGAATTTTTGACAAACCAAAAGCAAGTAAAATCACTTCTAATGTGTCGCAATATGTAGCAGTATCTTTTTAACATGGTTTCTTGGTAGGAGAGACACATACAGCATTGATCCTCAAGGGCTTCTAGGAGCTTCATGTGGAGCTTGTTGCAGAGGTAACCATTATCTCTGTTCTGTGGATGCGCTCTTTGATAGAGCGTTAACAGCTAAACTGTGTAGGTGCTGCTTCCGCTCTTTGCGTGTACCTTGGAGTAAAAGGTCTGAGTCTCTGAGCTTGTGACTGCTCCAGGTCATGTACGTTTGTCACGTGTCGTGTGTCCAGGGAAGGCTGCAAACAGGCGTTAATCTCCCACCCTGCAATGCAGCTGGGATGTTGTAATTGTGCTAAATTCGGAGGGACTTTTAGCAATTCTGGTCACGATGGCTGCAGCGGAGGGATTGCAGGGAGCTGAGCTATTATTCTTCATTCTTGCTGCTTACCTTGCTACGTTCACTTCATCTTCCTTTCAACAATAATTTCAAGGTAGAAACTCGCTCAGACTACATTCTACTTGATAGCCTTTTGTTCTCTTAATAGTTTCCTTAGTGAGACAGACATGCATTCCTCCAGAAATGCAATTGAAGCATTGTTATTCCAATCCAAAACAGCTCGATGTATTGTCACTCTGAATTTTTGGCCTGAGCATCAGGATGCACTGTTTTCAAGTTGGGGAAAGTGTGTACACTCCAAAGAACATCTGCTTTAATCTGTCGTTCTTCCTAGTTGACATCTGCTTGACCTAGGCAGGACTGCAGCTGGTGATTCTTAAACTGTAAGTGTAACTTTGTTAGTGAAATTTACTGCTAAAATGAAACATTTTTTGTTTGTCTGGATGTTTAAAAAGACAAAAATGACCTATATAATTTTGTGTCTTAATGCACATAACTTAGATATCTGTATAGTGCCGTAGAAGTTTATCAGGCTCTAGTTACAGAAAATTAAAATGGTTATGTTCAACCCTTCCTGTTGCTGGCTTATTTACCTTTATGGAGTAAATGGGAGGATTTCCCTTTTCATATAGCGTGGTCTTTTCTTGTGTTGATATCTTCTCTTTAGAGAGCTGAAGAGCGAGGTATTTGTATGCAGGGGGTAGGGCTGTGATCTAATGCAAATTAACTAGCTAGATTTGAATAAGGTAAAATCTATATTCAGCTTTCAGGCTTCATTCTATTTTAAGCTTTTAATTGAGTCCACGGCTTCTGGAGAGCTTGAGGTTGTTGTGTGTTGAGAGAATGACTTTGGCGGAAAAGGGGAAAACGTAACTTTTTTCTAGTTTGGCAAAGGCTGTAACAGTGGTGGTAGTCCAATGTTAACACGGACATGAAAGGCTCACGCTGCCTTGTGCGCTTGTATTTGTGGGATTAGTGGCAGTGCTAGTCAAATATTGGGAGATACAAGTACCAACGGGGGAAAGGAGGAGAGCTGGTACCACAGAATGATAGTCTGAGTGCAAGAACTTGGTATCTGAACTTTTTCCCAGCTGGCTTGGGAAGAAAATTTTGAAGGTAATGATCTGAGACTCTTCTCATACTGCAGGGGTAATTCAATAGCTAACTCCTGGCTTGCATTTCAAAGAAAACTCTAAAAGAGTAGTCAAACTTGCCTCGCATTAGGTCTGTAAGACTTCTTAAATGTGAGCGGTAACTAGTGACCTTAGATTTAATTCTAGTGAATGAAACTTGATGGGCCAGTGCTAGGCTCCTGTGAAAATCTCATCCACGGTAGCTTTAGATGGAGTACACCTCCATGTGCCTCCTCAGTATGTAATCAGAGGCTTGTTTGCATGCAGCTGTGAACTCGGATATGTGACGAAGGGGAGGCAGGGAAATAATTGTTGCTCCTGCTTTCCTCAGTTGCTGATTTTACCCCCTCTAAGTTTCCTGGTCTGTGCTGCTTAAAAAAAAGGAATAGTTGGACTTGAATCTAGGTCCTCTGTTAAGCAGCACAGGCTGCTTTTAATCCTAAAAAGGGGATCTCCATACTGAAATCTCTTTGTAGCAATATGGTTATAGGGAGCTTTGGCCGTGCACAAGTGTTCAAGCAGTCTTTGGTCAGTATTAACTTGGGTAGTAGATAAAATCTCATGCTAACATGAAACAATCCATAATTATAAGCTGTCCTCTACAATGCAGTCCCACAGTCCTCTGCATTTTCCCCTTCGACCTGTACACACACCTAGGGCAGAAATACTGTCCTCTGAGAGCTGAGACTTCAATTATGTATATGAAGTCAGCTAGCAGGCCAAATGTATGTAGAGAGCTAACTTTCTTAGTTGAGTTTGTTGTGTTGAAATCTCATCTAAGCAGTAGGCTATCTAGGAGCCTAAGTGACTTTAAGATGGTATATATCTGCCTGTCTCGGGACTTTTTTTTTATTTAAACACATTGGAGAGTTAGGTAACTTGTCTTCAGGAAAATGCTTTTTAGCACTGAACTTATATAATGTGATCTATCCCCAGATCTTGCTGAGTAAGCCATGATCTTCACCTCTAGTAGTACATTTTTCATGAGCAATTTCCTTGACCTTACTTACCTCCGAGGGCTACGTGCAGTGTTAGAAACCTGTTTGAGTATTTTACTCTAGAGTAAGGAAAACTACTAATAAATCAGGTACCAACCTGGTTTGCCTACTGAGTGAGTAGTGTATAGCTTGAGTCTCCTGTCTTTACTCCTGAGCGATTGTCATTGTGATAAGTAACTCTTTGCTACGTGAACACCTTTAAAAAGGAGGTGTTTCCCTTATTTTTAAGGAATTATCAGGAGTGACTTTTTCATAAATGCAGCATGGCATGACCCTCTTAAGCTGTTTCATGAGTCATCTTGCTGTGAGTGAAGGAAATGATTAAGCCTCTTCAAACTAGATGAAGAGTCCCTTTTAGATAATGTTATTTAACTGAGAATGTATTTGCTTGTGATAAACTGTGCAATGAACCTTGATATTACCAACACATTTAACTAACTTTGCAAAGGTAACTGCTTTGCCAAAGGTCACCGGAGCTTTGTTTAATATTACAGCTTGTGCAGGTTTGTAATTTTGTCAGTCTTCATGCATTATGTTAATGTATGCTTTTGAATTTGTGAATACACTGTGTAGAAGTGACTGCTTAGCAGCCTGCTATTGTAGTAATCAATCTTAACTGGCACTGGTCCGAAATGCTTTGTCATTTCGGGAGTGAATCTGGGATCCACAGGAGACAGGCCGGTAATCACAACTGAAGGGCAGGTTCTCGTGCTGGCTTCCCTTGAGGAACGTTTATGAACTGGAACCAGCTCAGTACTAAATACTTTTTGAACTGAGCCCTAGAAATATACTTCTGAATTGTTGGGTTTAATTTAATTTTGAATCCAGAAAACTTGATGAAATGTTCACTCCTGCTTGGACAGATCTGGTTGTGTGCTGAGTGCAAAATGTGAAAGTGGCTTTCCTTTTAAAATTGTTTTATGAAAGGAGCTAAAAAGACCACTTAGAGAAAAATAGCCAATTTGTAAGTCATCATGCTCCTTGGTAGCTGAAATGCCAACAAAATACCTCAAATCCACGTCACCTGCTCAACCAAGCACAGGATTTTCACCCTGCTCCTTGCGCTCAGCTGGATAGATGTTTCCATTGGTGGAGAGTTAACTGCACAAAATTCTCATCCGGGCAGAAACGATTGCTGGTAGTGATCTCTGAACTGTTATAGATCTGCTCCTTTTCCAAATAATGGGATTCTTTCAAGAAGTCTATCTTAATAATTGATGTCCAATATATTCTGTTATCTTCACCAATTAAAATCCTTTCTTTATTTTATGAAAGGCACAGTAACAGAAGAGACTCAAATGTGCCGCCAGTGGCTTTCTGCCAACTTACCAGCTGGTGATTTTAGTTGAATATTAATTCTTTGTCAGCAACAAAGATTTATCTTTTTTCCTTTCTTTACTTGAGCAGGTTGCTTCTGTTTCCAAAGTGTAATGACAATGTAGAGTAGCTTGATCTCCACGTATTAGGTAGATTCCTGGGAGATAGAAAAACTTAAATCTCTAATTAGAAGAAGTCTGACTTAGTTGAAATGGAAAGCTGAGTTGTAAGAAGTAGCAGTGCCTGGGATGCGGTGATAATAGCCAAAATAAACTGCAGTGCATTGAGGATTATGAAGCTTGTGATGCTGTTGAGCCAGATAAGTTGTTCTCGTCTCTCTTGGCTAATTTGGTATTTAATATAATGTTCAGAGGTACTTGCTCTCCCCAATACACTTGAGAAAATGTAGTGATTGAAGAATGGTTGAACACATCAGCTGCAGCTTTGCAGTTTGAGACCTCCTATATGACAACTGTTCTTTGAATTGAAAATCTTTTAAAGTTGATAAATACCATTGTTACTTTACAGACAGTGTGCGAATTGAGCTTAAGTATCTTTGCAAGGACATGTTTAATGTCAGAGGTCCTGGCTCCTAGTCCAGACTAAGCGTTTCTGAGAAACAGCATCCTTTTGTCAGACTGGGAGATGCGACAGCAGGATGACCTCTTGTGAAAGTGGGCTGAGATCCAGGTCAGCGTACAGCAGGTGGGCAGAGAGGCTTCATGGAGTGAGTCTGAAACCAACAAAAGAGAAGGAGGTGAGATAGAAGAGGAATAAAACCCGGAGAATGGCTCTGATGTACCTTTGACAGAAATTCTGATCCCAGTACAGGAGTATCAAAGTAGATGCAGCATTGAAGAGTTTAACTGATTCTGCTAAAATAAATAGCTGTTGTTGACTGTCTCAAGCAAACAAACTAGGAGATAGCAACACCAAGGTCACTCCAAATGCATGGCTGTTTTGTTCTCGGGCTACTTGCACGCTAGCAAAGGGAAGCTCAGTAGAGATCAGGGCTTCTGCCAGAGATAGTTGTGTTTTATCATGTGATGTCTTTACCTGACATCCTAGATATGGATTTGGTCCATGTGAAGCATGTGAGTGCCCTTGCACACCAGGTGAGATGTCATTTACTTGAGGACTTAGTGGGTGCTAGCTTGCTGTCCTGGTGACTGTAAGAAGAAAGACAAACGTTCCCCTTTCCAGGTCAGCATGCACTCTGTTCTGGAGTTTGCTGCTTGATCTTTCCTAGGTCTCCTACTGAGGCTGTTCTTTAGTCTGTTAGTGAGGAGGGTATGCTGTACGTTTGATGTGTATATTTGATGCAATTCTAGTCAATGTTTGTTAATCAAGCCCCAAAATTTTGTGTATAATATTCTTGTAGGAATGGGACAGAGTGGGTGAGCAAGCTGGCTGTTGTGGTGCTGATCCGCTGCCACGTGTGTATCTCTATTTTGACAGGAGGCAGAGGTTAGGGACTTGCTTATATAGCAATTGAACATCCTTGGCATATGTATGTGTAGCAAAAGCATGTTGTTCTGATATTCCTCAGTGTGTAAAAAAAACCTGTCTCAAAATAGCGTGTCCCTAAACAGTGCAGGTAGAAGACTAAATTATTTATCAGCTTAATTTGTGATCTCTTCTGTGACTGCTATATTTAGACAGCAAGTGACTCTATTCTTGTTTTGCATTTTTCTTTCAATTGGCCAATCTCTTCCTTCCTTTGGAAGGGAAATGCTCTTTCCGTAAATCCTGGTGCTTTTCTGAGGCACATTTCCTCATTCTAGAGGAGAGCTCATTTTTAATATTCTGTTGTAGTTGGAAACCAGTACTTCTAGGAAGTTTGCTGCTGTGCTTATCCTGCTTAGCTCTTCCCAAAGCACTACAGATAGCCACTCTCAAATTTAACTTTCTGCATTTGCTTAGTTTTCCTAAACTCCCAGGAGTTTATATTTGGGGTCCATCTGTTATCTTTGGCTCACATGACAATTTTACATGGGCTTGTTTCTTCTCACTTCCTTCATGTGGATGTGAGTTGTTTGGATTTATTTTCAAACTTGACACTGATATCTAATTCTTTGATGTTGTACTACCCACAGAGCTGCAGATATTTTTACTTGGATGTGACCGGTAATCCACTGGTAAGCATCAAAGTTGGTGTTGAAGACTTCCTGTTGGTAAAACAGGATTATAAACATCAAAAGGTAGCTAGACACCACAAATTTATTAGCTATCAGTTATGTTATTTCTGCATACAGAGGTTGCTTTTGGATTTTCTCCTTTAGTAGCCCTGGGGAAAGGGCTGTTACTGAGGTGGCTGGGTTACCTTCTGCACGTTTGACAAAGTGATTCTTCATAATGGAGACTTTGAGCTGAATTAATATATCACTGCAGTAAGAAGGCAGACTGAAAAAACCTAGCCCTGCTCACTAACTTACTTTGACAGCACGAAAAAAAAATCATGTTTCCCTCCATAAGAGTAATATGAACAAGAACTTACACTTTAGAAAACTTCCTTTCCATTTACATGCTAGTTTTTCTTTAAAAAAACCCACAACAAAATAATCTCTGATTCCAGTGGATTTCAGTGTGCTTTATTTTACCTTCATCAGGCAAACATAGCAAAACAGCCACTGATATCCTTTTGTCCTTCCTCGTCCAACAAAATATTCTGTGGTTGTCGCACAGCTGGAGTGAGTGCTAAATATAGCACAGAATACTGAAGGCAAAAATCAGGTATCTCTGTTAAGCACCCCTCTCTCCTCCCTGTTTTCAGATAGCATTGCTTTTTCCCTATCTTATCTCTCTGTGCACTTACTGCTAATGTCACCTATCTGCTTGCAGAGGAAGAAGCTCATTCAAGGAAACTGTTGGATGGCTAAGATGATGTTGAGAAATGAGTCTTATCTTTCTACTGCATCTTAGAATGAGCCTAGAATGCATCTTTATTCTAATTCTTGATGTTTCTCACCGTGCAGAAGAAAGATGTTGTTTCTCTCCTCCCTTCATGTGCTGTGAGATGTAGCCTGACTTGATCAGCAGTGATCGCATAGCTGTTGCTAAGTATAGCAGCTATAGGGGGGAGAGACTGACTTTCCTGTCTGCTGTTTCAAATGGCAGTAATTTTCCCTCCTTGAAAAAAATATTTTTAGACCTTTACAAATAAGTGATATGGCACAACTTATAACTGGAGGCAGTGAAAATGAGGCACAGTGAGATTTCTTTTTTTTATGCTGAAGTTTGCTGTTACTTGGATTTTATCATTTAAAAAAAAGCATCATCTCCCCCCAAACCAAACTTCCTTACTTCCAAAGTAAAATGAATTGCTATCTGATCTTTTGTTTATAATTAAGTAAATGGATCAAGCACAAGTGCTAATATGTGTGGCGGTTTTACTCTAGGAGTCTGTGGCTTGTATTGCTGACAAAGCAACAGTATATTTACTGAAATTGTTGAGTCTGTTTTGTTTATTGCTTGAGCTGCTGATAGAAGTGGATTACTGAGTTGCCAAGAATGGCATCCGTCAACAGGCTGATTTGACTTTCTGCTTTTCACCACCCTTTTGAGTGTGTGTGTGCGTTGGAGATCCAAGCTTTGGGGGTAAGGGACTGAATCACGAGTGCATGTGAATCCAGCTCGTAGGGGCTTCGGCGCAGTGTCAGAGGGGGATGTGCCATTCACACGTCGAGAGTGTTGGCAAAATTCAAGTTCCATGGAAGTAGGTGTGGAAAGCCTAGTTATAGTGCTAGTGCTTTCTACTGAAACCATCTGGTGTTGGATCTTTGGCATTAATGAAAAACTTGTTCCTTACGTAAGAAAGGAAAGAAAATCCTTCCAGAAGAGTCAGCCTAGAAACCGTAAGACCTCCCCCTCTTTCCTCTCCTCCCACCTTCCAGAAGAGGAATGCAGAGAACCTAACCACAAATACTGTATGAAATGCAATTAAAAGGTGTCTGTCACTAAATGTCTCATCTTGCTTAGAAAACATTCACTGATATTTTTAATCCAAAGTCAGAAATTACTACTGTGTTCCTGTTGTCAGTGCTGAGAAGTGCGTTGCGGGAGGAGGATCTGAAGATCAGATGTCCTGCCTACAGTTATTTAAGGAGTAGGCTCCCAACCTTTACCAATTCTGAGGGTTGCAGATCTTTTTTTGTATCCACCTCAGTAAAAGCTGAGGGTGTTGGAAAACTTGCTGAATTTCAGGAGGGATGGGATCAGCTTGTTTAAAAATGCTTTTATTTTCTGGCCAGCTGGTATACCAAGCTTACCCTTAATGATCATCTTCTGTCAGTATCATGTTTAACTGGAGTCTCAAGATGAATACTTACAATTAAAAAACAATTTAGTACTTACAAATTAAAAGAGTAGTCTTGCTAATTAAGAGAATTTCAAACTTCTTTCCCAAATGAATTAAAAGATCACATACATGAGTAGTGGGGGTAAGTTCAGGCCAGTGATCTTGATGAAATAATAGAGAGTAAGCACTGGAGAGTGAGGAGCAGCCTGTGTAAGAACAGATCTGTATCTCCATTGTTATGGAAACCTTCAGTGATGGAAAATGGGTACACAGAGTAAACATACACATTATGTCTCAAAACTTTGAAGTGTGTGTAGTTCTTGCCCCTTACTGACATCCCTTTTCGGGGCTTGTTATTTTGGAGTCAGTATTGGGTGCTGGGTTTATGTACAGTTCCTGAAACTGCAGTCTCCTGAAGAAGTGAGCGGGATAATTTAAACCTGCTGCAGGTGATGTAGCTCGACTAAAAGATTCTCTAACAGTAGGCTGAATTCACCTGTTCATGTAGCATGACCTTTTCTTGGGTAAGTGAAAGGTGAAATTGTAGCTGAGATAAAGGAACTTAGCTTGAAGGGCTTTCCAAGTGCAATTATGTTATTTTGATAATTGCTGAGTTTGGAGCTAGATGGTTGTTATTGTGAAGCTTTTCAGAATTTCTGTTCTATTATATTTCCATCCATGCTTTACAACTTCCAGAGCACATTTCTTTTTTTTTCTGAGGACAGGTCATGTGTAAGTGTGGTGCCTAAGCACATCGCCTGGTGTTTTTACTACGTGTTTATTGTGATTTTTCTTCTAGTTTTCCTGTCTTTAAACAATGCCTCTGCTCATTTGTTACTCCTACTGATTGCAGTCAGATTAAGAGATGTTAGCCAAGTATGGGTTTGGGCAAAAAGCAAAATAAGTGCATGCACACACGTGTAGAAGAATTAAATGGCTATTAGTAGTGGCAAGCTGGCAAGAATGAATTTTAAACTTCTTTGCCTAAGTGGACAGAGTAAGCACAAGTTCCATCTTCCTGCCCCTTACCAAACTCTTGGTATAGAGCCCTCTTGTATTTGGTTTCAGTTTGCATTGAGAGCAAATAAAATAAGCTACTTCTCTAAATGCTTTTCATATAACAAGAGATGGAGCTGTAGAGGTATTGGCCTACTCTGTCTTCAGCTAACTAATGGCTTTAAATGCCGCTAATTGGCCAATATTCTTCCACTTTTGTTTTCTTTGAGCCTTCACTCAAAAGCTTAGGACATGCAAGCATGTATTCTGGTTATTTCTAGCTCTTATGAAGTGATCACCTTCCTATTAAAGTTTTGGACTTGTTTTATAGACTCTGTTACTCTAATACCAGTACTGGGCCAAATAACATCTGTTTGTCAAACCAAATAAAGTGAGGCCATTTCTTCTGGCAATATTAGATGTGAAGTGATAACTTGGTTTTACAAGGTTGCTGTCGCATTCTTTGTGTGATCTTTCCTTAATTGTTTGACGATTACTGTACACTGGAGCAGGCTGTCAGGTTTGGTGTGCCCCTGAAGGTGCACCGTGTTATAAAGCCAGGTATTGTACACCATCACTCTGCAGAAATTGGATGTGCTGGAAAAGCTGTGGTTTCCTTGTTAAAGTATTTACTCATCCCTTTAACTATCCATTATGTGTGTGACTTAGCCTGATATTTTGCAGTCATTTCGATGTGCGTATTAGCATAATTTTGCTGGACTTACACAGTTACTGATAAAAATAATACATCTGTAACACCTCTGTCGGTGATTGTAGAATAAATGTAGTAGCTTGTATTTGTGAAGATGTTGACTTAGTTTTATTTGGAAGAGATTACAGTTAATTTACCCCAGTAAACCTGAAATCCAGTTTCGATATTGAACTAATGATTCTTTTGTCATCTTCTGTGTGTGCCAGTCTGAACCCGTGCCTTTTTATAGATAAGCTTCCTGTTTGCAGATCATGTGTTTCGGGGCCGCGCAGTGTAACCTGCCTTGGTAAATCAGCTTAACTGTGGTCTAGCTTGCACAACATAGGATGAGAATAGATTTCAAATTTAATGATCTAAATGACATCAAGTCCTGGCAAGCATCTAACCATCACTGCTTGCAGATAGTTTTGTTAGGCTTGTAATTGATGTTTGAAGTAATTAGTGTGTACTGTAGGGCAGTGTGTGATTTAAATTTTCTGGATAGATCAACAGGCTGAATGTTAACAGCATAAAGTAATTGTTTGAGGGTTCTGAAGCATGGTGAGGAGATGTTGGAGCTTGGCAGTAATGTGTTTTTAATACAAACCGGCATGGCATATCTTTGCTTGGAGGAGAATTTTGGGAGTAGTGTCATGGTTTATTTTTTGTCACTTATAGCAAGAATTGCAGATGGGAAACTGGAGAGTTGTTTGTTAATAATACAGAGGCATTTATCTTTGATGTAGAAGCACATGTAGCTGTGCTAGAATCTCACAATAGATGTTTAAGAATAATCCATATGAACACTTGCATATGGAATGTATTTAGGAACCCGCTTAGTCTTTGAAATTGGGGTGGTGTTTGAATAATTTAATGCACACTGAAATGGATAATTGAGGGCTGTTCTACTCTGCTGGAGATGGTTTCACATGGAGTAAGATGCTCAAAAGGTGAGGATGACCTTACAACTCTTATGTATTTGGTAAAACTGAGAATAAAACTGCTTTTGGCTTTAAAGGATCTGAGACTGAGGAATTACAGGCTCTAAGTTCAAGTGTGGGTTGTTAGGAATAAATGCTGCTGTGCAGTTACTTTAACAGTCTGATTCTTAATAGCGTTCAGTTTCTTCTATAAAATCCCGTTGAAGCTTAGCATCAAGCAAGACTAAGCTTTGCTAATCCTTCAAAAATGTGTTCACTTCAAACACACCAGTAGTTAATGCCGTCAGGGGTGCTGCAGGTAGCAACTCAGTTAAGGATCCTGCTGAGTTAGGAGGTGTGTCTTCTGGGGATAACCAAGAAATGCTGGTCCTGTCCCTGTCCATCTGTGTGCCTGCAGGTTTATATGAACCCTCCTCTGCACCGTTATTTTCCTTCCTGTGTAGAGCACTTCGTATCTGTGAAGCATGCTGATGTCACCCAAAAGCATGCACTCTAGGACTGAAGGGAAAAAAAAACCCCAACAGTTGTTAAGAGCTTCCAATCCTGTTCCAAATGAATCTCTTTACAGTCTCTGGCTGAAACTTCGCGGCTGTGGAGAGAAGCCAGTCTGGCCAGGAGGGAAGCCAAAGCCAGCTGTCAGGAGAAGCTGGCAGCCGAGTGAAGCGTTTTAAAATAATTGTGTGGGGAGCATTCAGTGAAAGCTCTCACAGATTTTTCCTAGCTGTACTTGTAATTTCAGTACATCATTGATTAAAAGAAAAGAGGAGGCGGGGGGAAATCTGCAATATAGTCACAGAGGAAGCTGAAGAGTGTGGTCACCTTCCAAAGTACAGGTTAAGGGCCGAGGCGGAGTGGGGTGTAAAAAGAGGGTAAAGTGCTGTTATGTGGAGAGGGTGAACTTTGTCAGATCTCACAATATTCAGTATTTGAACTCCTACCTGCTACAGTCATGTTTTGGAATTCCAGTTTTTGTTTGGAGAGATGATGATATTTTTAAGCTTTTTAATATATTTTGCGGTGACACATACTAACTTTTAGTGCTCTATGGGGAAAATGTTTGGTTTGCAGTAAAGTGCCAGAAGTGACAGACTGGCCCATATTTTTATTTGTGAAGGAGAATATTTTGCTCAAGTCTTTGCCAGAACCCTGACACTTTACGGGCAGGAATGTGAGGAAAGGGGCTCAGTGTAATCAATGTGTAGAGAAGGTACTGATTTCCTCACTGCAAGCTTCAAGTTTAAGCAGATGGTGCTTTTTGAGTTTAGGCACAGCGGATACGTTCTGTGGAAGCCTTGTGGTTAGTGCAGTTTTTAAATCTCTACTGGCAGCACAAGCAACAACAGCCTGTTCAACCGAAATACAAATAATTCCAGTGGATTTCCATTTTTACTTGCTGTGGTGGAATTTTAGTAAATAATCAGCTGCTGTTCTTTATCAGGTGCAAATGTTTAGTTTGTAGCCTCTGTTCCTCCTGTGTTTTCTTCACCACCCCTTCCTCCTGGGATATAAAGCACCCATTAAAACTTAGCAGGCTTTGGAGCAGACCTGGCGTGCCCCGGTGTTCAGGAATCTCCAAGCAGTTTACAAGCCAAGCATTATCCAGGTTACACCAGTCCATGTTGCTCAGCACTCCAAGATGCAATGTAGCAGTGAGCTGCTTCTGTTATGTCACCAGTGTGACCCATTTCTAAGGTTCTCAATTTAGCTTACCAGCAAGGCTCAGGGCACCAGTGTAAAGTTATTTAAAATGGTCTTATTTAAACTTGTGCAAAACCCTGGGTAAATGCTTCTCATCAGGAGAGAGTAATTAAATTGATAAAACTGTGATTCAAGTGAAAGGAGGGCAATGTAAATTGATAAGATTGTCGGTAATAGGGAACTTAATGTGACGCTTCGGGCGTTAATGTTGTAATTACACCTGGAAGTGTAGGTGTGTGTGCGCATATACATGTTACTTACGGTATCAGAGTTATGTCTGAATTAAGTGTGACTGATCTCATTTGTTCAGGATCGGGCTCCGTGCCTGCAGGCTGCTTCCTTTGCATCGCCAAACAGCTCTCCCGAGTCGGTACGTTCACGCGTGTACAACGTGAGGGCTAAGCCAGTAAAGCACTTCATATGCACTGAAGTTTTTGACAGGTGAGCACTAATGGTGCCTTGAAAGTGTGGGACCGTCAGGAGCCCTCCCAGTAGCTGACCTACTGGATGCAATATTTATCCTCTTTTTCCAAGAACTTCAGGGCCATTTTTTGTTTTGTTTTTGTGGGAGTGGGAGAATAGAGAAATGGAAGAGAGAGAAAACTGAAAACAAAGTTGGCCAACTTTCAGAAGGAATTGCTTTTCTGCCTTAAACTTGATTCTCATTTCTAAGCTTGCAGATGAGCTGTGTCAGCTTTTCAGTTGTCCTCATGAAAACAGTGGCTTTGGGTATGTTTGTAATCTTAGCCTGTCCAAAGTCTAGGAAATACTAGGAAGAGCCTTCTGAGGTAAAGATTTCATGAACCGTGGCCCTGGGACTCTTGCAGTACTGAGGGATACCTGGCCTTGCCTCTGGAGCGAGCTGTGTTTCAGTTGTGTGCTGCATTCTGTTCTTTTCCCCACTTAGTAAAATTAAAATAAAAAAAAAAAAAAACAACCAACCCCAAACCAACCAAACAAACAAGTTCTGTTTAATCTTTAAACATACACATAAATTGTTTTTATTTGTAAGCAATTCTTGTTAATACCAAATTAGTGCTGTCTCCTTACATAGTTTATTTGACTGTTTCACAGTAAATACCAGTATTTCCAACAGATGCAAGCTTCTTGTTAAACCAAGTGAAATTAACTTCATAATATGGGGGTCTCCTCCAACCTTAAAGATTCTGTGAGTCTAATCTGAACAAATGGAAAAGCTCTGGATCCAGAATGTGCTTGTATCCCTTCCCGCCTTGATCCTGTGTGTTATTCTCTTAAGCAGTGGTTTTCCTCATCTAAGTAGGACCCCATCACCATAGGAACAGAGTGCTTTTGGAATATTTTTCTGAAAGGAAGAGACATTTCACAGCAATTTCTTTTCTGCTTTAGCATGTGGAATAAGTACCTTGATTTGTTTGTTTTTCATTGTATGTGAATAAATGTCCACGTGGTAGGAGGTGTGGGAAAAACACTTGGAAGACAGCTAAAAATGAGAATTTAGTCTTAATTTCTAGAAGCTTCTGGTTCTGTGGCTCGTTTTCATTCTTAAGTGAATTTTTTGTCTCAATTCAGTTGGTTTGAGAACAGTCTGCTGTGTTCACTGGGCACAGTTCTTGGGATGACGGCTCAGTGGCTGGGATGGGGCTGCTGTGTGTGAGCACGTTTCCTGCAGAACAGGGTGAGGTTTAACGTGCCTGTCTGACACCAGGGTCCTTGCTAGCTCTGGCCTTAGGGTCCTGTAAGAGAAGGGAAGTTAGGCTGCAAAACTCCTGAACTTGTCTGAGAGGAATGAGCGTACCTACGCAGATCAACCTGTGTATTTTGGGTGAGACAGTCCCTCCTAGTTCTTCATTCAGGTGCTGCTTCTAAGTGAGCTGTGGGAAGAGGTGGGCAGCATCGCTACCTCTTCACCTTAGAGATCCAAAACTGCAGCTTCATGTCAGTTGTGACTGATCTGTTGGATTCATAAGGAAGGGCTCTGATCATGGATATTTCACGTGCCAGAGTTTTCTGTTTGGATGCCCTAGGTGGGTAAGGACAACCGTGTCTAATGATGATGTATGTGTCTTGCATGATGTGCAAAGTTAGATCTGTTCTCCTTCTGCAGTACTCCCAAAAGTTCTCTGTTTTCTTCTGAGGTAGGAATTGAAATGCATATAGGATTATGGTTATGAAACTCATGGAAAATCATACATGTATACTTGTATGGCACAAAAAAGTGTATGTTAGCATCCTCTTTTAACTTTAGACCTTTGCTCAGGGTTCACTGTCCCTCTCCCTCATACCTGTTCTCTTGTGCTCACGGGGTGAACGGAACATAATATACCTGTGAACTAGCTGTCTCAGAACAGGCTTTTACTTAAAACTCCAGTTCTAAAAATCTTGCCTTTTTATTTGGTACTTGAGACAGTCTGTTGAAGCGTGTACTTTGTATCTTCATTCTTCTTTAAACCAGAGGAATATCTGACTTGTTTCATCCCTTCTTTGAGGAATCTTCATTTGCCAGCTGGTGCCAGCTCACTGCTGCACCAGGGCATTTTGCAAATTCCCTGTCAACGAGGGATAAAATAATCCATTCCCTTTTCCATATTCTTTTTTGAGAGACTTGCCTGTATCTGTAGCAGTATACACTCTTTGTGCCTTTAGCTAACCCTTTATACTACTGGTACAGATAGCTTTGTTTAGCACGTAAATACCGGTGTCAAACTGAAGGATACGTGGCTCTAAATCAGTGCTCTTTACTGAGAGTGGAATTTAGGGGAGAAGATTTGCAAGATTTGTCATAGATCAGATGTCTACTTTGAATTGAAAATTTCTTCCTGCAGAGAGTGGGGTACTCCTGGTGAGCAGGCACTTGTCCACATTAATACCTGAGCAGGAACACAAGCAATTAAGCGGTCTCACTTGTTAAAAACGTTAGCTTGATTTTCCTAATACCCTGATGGAATTTTTGCTACAGCCGACTGGCCAGAACGCCTGCGCTGAGGCTGAGAGCATGTATCACTGCGAGAGCAGCTCAGAGCTGGATTAACTTCAAACCTCTAAAAATAGCTTGCAAGCCATCAAAAGCAAAAATGCTTTTTTCCTCTAGTGAATCATGTATTCCGAAGGGAGGGCATATGAAAATGCATCCGTACTGCCTTCTCGGAGTCCTGCGGAGAACTGGCTGAACAATAGAGCACAAGGCTACTGCGCACTCTGAGTAGGTGACGTTTCTGCAGCAGTTATTATGGCATAATACGTGACAAATGAGGTTTTAAATCGGATTGTATTAAAATGAAATACCATAAGAAATTCTTCTGCTTCCAAATACTTTTTTCCCCAGTCTTCTAAGGTTGCATTTATGAGACAGTTATGTCCTAATATTTCATCATTTGGATTATTAGAAACACCTTAAATTCACTTTTTTCTGCAATCCTTCTTTTACACTTCAGCATTTGTAACAGTGCCTATTGTATAGCTGGTCCCTGGTGATCTCTGGTATTGATCAGCTGAAGTTCAACAGCTTCTGGAGCTGAGCAGGCTCGGCCGGGTCTGCTCTTACTGATGGGGAGTAGGAAGGGCGATTAACTTCCTCCGATGCAGCTCGGTGACTCTTTCTCCTTTTGTTCCAAAGTGATAAAGCAAGACTAACTTGGCTTTTTTGGACACTATGACAGCTTTTCAGCAGTACTTCTCCTGTTGGTGATTACCTGTGGAAATACAAGCTGGAGCTCTTTTTAAGCAGTCTGGCACTTCATGCTTTTGCTAGAAGAGTAGTAATGGCGTAGCAAGTTGTTTGCATAGGTAGTCGCTTTTTCTTATCCAAACATTTAGTGGACGTGCTGCTGTTAGGTTGATAGTTGGACTTGATGATCTTGGAGGTCTCTTCCAACATTAATGACTCTATGATTGTTTGCAGTTTCTGATTAGGTTATGCTGTAATCTGTGAATGGAATTAACTAGCAATTTACACTGTAGAGTTCTGGCTTTTACTTACAAAAGCTATAGAGAAATAAACTGGAGAAACAACTCTAACTGTGCTGTCAAAACCAGAAATGTGCAACTGTAGTCTGAATGCTGTTGCTTGCTGGCTTGAAGGACTGAGTCTTTCTTGTCCAACAAGAAGAAATGGAATTGCTATCTAAGACTGCTTTTAGAAACACGATGGTGTTGAAGAGCGTGTAAAGCACATTTTAGTATTTACAGGAGGCGTAATTAATCTTGTGGGCAGAATTGGACTGGATATTCCCATCTATATGTAATTTATAACGTCGTGATTTGTACAAGTGCGGTTTGTAGCCATTCAGCTGCTGTCCTCCTCAGCGGTGGCGTGAAAGTACGAGTTGGCTACACATTTAAAAATAAAACAAATGTTACCGTTAGTGGGCTGGAAAGTCCTTGGTCTCTCTGTGCTGGTTAGGGACCTAATTACTGTGGAGCAGATCCTTTACAGCTGCTAGTAGTGAGCAAATGGGAATGCCATAATGAAGAAGGAACTACTCCTAAACGTACACGTTCAGTTACTGAGGCTTGGGGTAGCTAGTGGCTTGAGACAAGTGCTGTTAAAACACCTTGATGTGTGCTGGAAGAAATCGTCAACTACAAAGTTGAGCTGCTCTTTCAATTATGTATTTGGGTGGATGGAGTGACTATGGAAAAAAAGTAAAACGCTTCTACTAGAGGAAATATCTTTCCTGAAATATCTTTTAGATGTGGACAGTGTTTTGCCGTGCTTATTTTTGGACTTTTTTTATATCTATGGGGAAGCAAAAGTGCTAATAATAAGAATCAGGTTTTAAAGATTGTTACTGCAGAACTTCTTTAAGCATCTGTCAGAGCTGCTGTGTGCGGTACCACCTAAATTTTAGCCTGAAGCACTTCCTGTGCTCACATGTCTCATATTTAGCACCAAGTTTGGTTGGCAGCACCAAGTGAATTGAATCTCTCCTCTGTGCTGTCAAGAGTGATGGGAATGGAAGAGGAATTCTCTTCTATCTTAACACTGATGGATAGATATGTTCAGCCAGCAATCTTATTTTTGTGTTGAATTTAATCCAATAAAACCTGCGGATATGGTCATGGAATTCTTCTGGGTAGTTTTTCTAAGGGTTTGTATTTCTGCTTTATGCATTGTTCTCTCCTTTCTTGAAGTTTTCATTTTCTCACTTGGGACACTGCAAACAGAAGTGGTTACTACTACATTTTCTACCTGTCTGCAGTTGGAAAGCTTCATGACTTAAACCAAAGTTAGAGGATATTTAAATTTTTCAGCCCTACTTGGTGCTTGAAATTAATTGTATCTGTTTTTAAAAAAGAATAATACACTTCATGCATTGACATTACCGTGAAGAGACTTCCATTGTTCTTCCCGTTCTTTTAAAGAGGATATTTAACTTCTAGCAAGTGGTTAAGCACTGGAGGTGGTTGCGTGAATAAAGGCACGCAGGGAAATGTCTGTATAGTGTGTGGAGAGACGGACCCTTGCTCTTGAGTAAAACACAAACAATTATGAAACTAAATATCCAGCACTTGTGCATGTGTGGCTTTTCAACCTTGCATTGAGAAGCTTTAATAAGGACCACTTAGTGCTGTGTCTCCCTTTGGAGGATGTTCATCAACTTGCTGTGGTTTTTTTCGGTCTTCCCCCTATAGCTTTCAAAACTTTAGTGTTACCTATGTAAAAATAAATAGATTTCTCTCCTTTGACTTTGAAAATTTCAACTTATTTCTAGATCTTCCTTTAAAAGCCTGTTTTTTTAATCCATAAAGAAATTGGTTATTGCTTGTGGCTGTGTTTTATGTACTAGTCTTGCTGAAGAGCACTAGACATTGTCCACTGTTTTCAATTCCAAGCTTTATTTTCTAAATAGCTACTTTTTGGCAAATGCTGCTGCTTGTCAGTTGTCAGTAAGAGCAGTTGGTTTCTGCAGGGGAAACTTGCTCTCTTATAGTTGTTCTCATCCCACTTATTTGCTGACTCTATTTCCCTAACCCTTTAGCTGACCTTCTCCATCTCTAAGAAATGTGTCAGCAGAAGTGACATTGGTAACTGAAACTCGGTGACACTGTCATGTGAGAAGCAAGATAACATCAATTCATCGTTAATATTGAACTAACTGTTTGCTCCTGGCCTGCAGTGTACACATTGTTGTATACAATTTACAAGGAGAACTTGTGGTCTTTGAAGTATGTTGTTCAACTACACCTCTATTGCAGTTGTGCTAAAACGGAGAACATAAAAAATTTGTCCAGTTGAGGCTGAACTCTCAAATACTACAGATACCAGTTTTGGCCAGTTTGAATGTATAAGACTGGGGAAAAGTAAACATGCTCTGCAGTTTGTCTGGGTCCTGCAAGATCCTACACGCACCTTCAACGTCTGGATGCTTAACCGAGTGGTTGCTCCTGGTTCTTAACCTGTCTCTGCCTTGTTAAACTAAGGGAGTTCTTGTGAGAGGTGTCCCTGATGTATCCGTGTGGATCACCGGTCTGTTGAAACAGAGCGACTGCAGCACTTCTGGGCTTGGCCCAGCATTTGCAGCTGCGCTGTCCTCATGAGGAGGATGGATGCTACGTGCTAAGTAAGCAGAGGCTGTGTAATTGAAGACTTGCCATCTCAGTTTGGCTGGATAAGCTTGCATTTCACACTTCTGAAGTGTCTGCTGAGCTGCTGGCAGGTGTTCCCGGAGCACCCTTCAGTGGAGGATCTTTGCTTCTGATGGTCTGAATTCTTTCTGTGTGTCTATATTCAGTTAATAAGAAAACATCTTTTCTTCATCAGTCTTTATTGATGAAACACCAGTAACTTTGGAGGAAGGGGAATGGGAAGGGAACGGAACTTGAGTGCGGGGCTATTAATGGGACTGTTAAAGCACATGTAAAAACTGGCAGAGGTAGGAGGAAAATGGGTCTGTTTTAACTGTAATCACTAACTCGTGAGACTTAATTTAACCACTGACAAAACTGAAATAGCAAATCTTAAACGATTACTTCCTGAATCATCCGTCTGGGGGCAGCAGCCTGATGTCAGTGACATATGGAGATAAATACTGCTTTATATAATTGGTAATAACTTATACTATAGTGGTAAATTATATTATATAATTTATATAATAATTTGTATAATTAGTATCAATTTGTGTCATTAATATAAATGTTCATATGAAATTCAGAGGGTAAAAATTAGATGCTTAATAACGCACTGATAATAAACACTGTAAATCTAAGTCCACATAATTACGCTTTAGGATTTGATAGAAGATGTCTGGAGTCTGACTATGTAAACACGTCACAGACATGTGAGAACGTAGGATCTCCAGCCTTTGTTTTTGGGTTTGTGTTTTTTTTTTTTTTGAAAGTCTTTTTCCTTTTGCCTCACTTGTTTACCAACCTAAACATCAAGGTTTGGGTAGGTAATTTGTATTCTGAACTCCTTGTGTTTGAACTCTTTTGAATTAATTATTTGTTCTTGTTTTAGCTGTGATGAATAAAGATTTGTCCAATTGAAAATGAAGCAAACAACCCCCAGACACACTTGGGAGGGATAGTAAATTGATGCATGCATGTTCCGTTACTAAGCAATAACAGGATCTCCCTAGTAATTTAGCAAGTAACTATAAAATGTCTCAAACTCAGCTAAAGCTTTAGATGTTTATGATTGCAGCATCAAACTGTTAGTACTGTAGGTACCATTTAATTCTCTAGTGAGTTTGATACTTGAATAATTGACTGAAGAAGTTTTGAAACGTGAATTAATAAATGGCACCAAGAATCACTGTTAAACTGTTTTGTAAAAGACGAGAGCACTGAATCAAATGATCTTTGACGTAACGGCAGTTCAGATTCACAAACAGGCAGAGTCAAGAATATAAAACACAATTTAATGAAAATTCAGTTATTGTTAAACAAATTGTGAAATAATGAAACAGTCTTCCCAAGGTATTTCAAGAAAGACTTTAAAAAATAAGACTTAGTTGAATGCTATGTTTTAGTTGGCACAGTAAAAATTAAGTTAATGAATCAAAAATATCTTACTTGTTTGTACCTTTTCAGAATACTTCAATAAAATAGGCTGAAGTAGGAGTTCTCAGTAAGGAAGGCCATGGTGTTCTGTGAATCCTGAATAAATTGGGAGGGGAAGGGTCAAACAAATGGACTGGGGAACTAAGTCTTTAAAAACTATGCATTATGATATTGATTAGCAGAACTGCATTTTGGCTTTGAACTGTTTTGAGTCTCAGAACTAGCGGATGAAGTTCGATTTCTATGCATAAGCATAAACAGCATCATCCCTCTTAAATGTGGGATTGTTTCTGTAGGGATCCTAGGAGTACCCCAGAGTAATGAAGTCCTACAGAGGAGTGTTCCAGCAAGCAAAGTAGCCTTCTTAATTGCCAGTAAGTGAAAATATTTCATAAAAAGTAAAATCTTCTTCCTTCAGAGAATCTGAGTGTTGCTAACGCCTCCCTTGAGCCTCAGTCAGCTGCTGTAAACTTGGATTACAGTGATGAAGTGGGATGTAGCAAACTGCGGCAGCTTGTCCAAGAGAGTAGCAGGCCCGTGGTAGGTCAGGGAATGTATTTTCTTCTCTCGTGTCCCTTGTCCAGTTTGCAGTCAGTCCTTCTGCCTGCTGCTTTCAAAGACTCATGACCTTCAGTGGGACTGTGCCATACTGGTGCAGAGGTGAGTTCCCTTGGCAAGGGGGTGCACCGGGATGGCTTTTTGAACGTTTTCTTTGATTCAGTGTTGAGTTGACCAGCATCTTCCTATATAACAGGAGTTCACTCATATACACTTGCTGTATGATGAGATATTGAAAGTATGTTCCTTTTTAGTGCTTTACAAGTAACGGCAAAATCCCTCTCTCTGTAGACTTTAATCTAGGTATGTCCCCAGTTTTGAAAGCAAGTGGTTGAGCATTTAGTGGTGTCAGCCACTCAAAATTCTGCCAAACCACATCTAGAATATGCTCTAGAGACCCAGACTCCAGGTTTTCATAACATGAAAATTGGACTGTTAGGGCTTTTTGTAGCTAGCTTGTGGTCCTTAAAGGAATTTACCTAATACTGTTTGTTGCTGCTGGGGGTTTTCGAGTATTTTAGTAGTTAAAGTAGACTACTTAGGCTCTGTGACGGGCTTCACTGATGCCTTACTGGCTATATCTCTATTTAATCATGATCTGCTAGGAGTTCTCTCACAGGATAGATACCTGAGTGTTGACAGTGACTGTGCTGGTGGTGGTCAGGATTTTTTTTTTATTGAGCATTCTAGCTAAAAACATGCAATGGGGCTTACAGAATTCAGATACTTTCCTGTATGACTATAATGTAACTATTGCAATAAAGATGAAAAGAAGGGGAGAGAAAATGGTGTTAGCAGTGTAAGAGAAGACAAAACGGGGAGGTTTTTTGAGAAACCTTTTTTCAGATAATCAGTGCCTGTGGCAGTGGTCTGTCACTGCTGGGTAAATATTAATGTCTGTCTCTTTCAGTGCAGCATCTTGTGTGCTGCATATGTAGGGTCTGAGGAGTCTCAGCGCTGATGGTCTTCTATAGCTTGGATTAAGCTTGGTCAGCCTGTTAATAATATTAGTGTCACCTGGAAACATGAAGGTGATATTATCTGGGAGAGAAATAGGTTTCCTGGCCCCATGGCTGAGATCTGTCATGTTCAATATCGGGTGGAAGACTTTTCTTCATCTATTCTATAACTTCTTAGCAATAGGTGCTTTTGATGCATGTGCCATATTCTCTGAAAATAATTTCATAATGAAAAGATTTCTGTTAAATCATTCCTGAAATACATTTCTCTTGAGTTTTTGCTGCGAGGAGATGGCACATTTGGGATAGACAGATGTTAATTCAATATTCTTATTTTTATATCTCATACATGGCTATTTGTAGCGTGTCTATCTTGGATGAAACAATTTATGAGCGAACATACTGGATGGCCAACTAAATCACAGAAAGGCCATTCAGTGGCACTTCTGATGTGACAGGGGAACAGTTTTAATTCTTGTTCTTTGTGCTAAGTTACCTCACTGCCTCTACAAATTACTCTTATTTCTAGAACTGTGTCCTTGGCAAAGGACGAGGGGATATGGTGATGGTTCTTCTCCACAAGATCAGAGAATACATTCTCTCTAGAAATACTGATTTAGCTCTTGTGCCCTGATCTGTTTTCTGACAGGTATACTTTTAAAATGGATTTTAAAAAGTAGATAAAAGCATGGATCATGGATTTTGAAATTAAGTATCATAGTATTAATTTTATACTAGAAAAATTAATTTACTACTCATTTAAAATAATCTCTTTATCAGGTTAATTCACTGTGTTGATAGGGAAATAATAAGGGAATGCTGGGTTTCTTTCCACCTTTCTTGAGCAGAGAGAAGGGTGGCTTTGTGCAATTTTCTAAGCAAAACATTCCTGATGAAATAACAGAAGAACTCTTTGAAACTCTGCTTTGGACTATAGAGGAATATTTAGCTTTTTTACTTGGACCTGTTTTAAAATGGATAATGGAGACTTGGGGTAATTAAAATATATTTAAAAAAAATCTGGGAATTTGAAAAACTTTTAAAACTTATTTGTTTTGCTGGGAAAGCAGAGCAGGCGTTATATATAGAAACTCAAAACCTAAGATGGTACCGCATCTTTTTCACCTCCGAAATACAGATTTGTCCCCTTGCTGGTGTGCCAGCCAGTCTAGCGTTACTGAGGAGCCAAGGCGCTCCTGAAACCATTAAATGGAAGGACTGGAAGCTGGATCAGGCCCTATTCTGCACGTTTCTAATGGCTTCAGTTTAGCTTCCATCTTTCTGTCGTAGCAGTTGTTGTTGCCTTCCCACTGATAAATCATTGCTGCGGTGACGAAGGTG
Source organism: Ardeotis arabs (assembly GCA_011801015.1). Taxonomy (NCBI): domain Eukaryota; kingdom Metazoa; phylum Chordata; class Aves; order Otidiformes; family Otididae; genus Ardeotis; species Ardeotis arabs. Next base: position 11,361 of record JAAGAY010132934.1, on the reverse strand, counting down.
TGGGAAGCCGCGCACTATTTATAGCTCTTCGTGTTTAATCTAGTGTGTTCGCAGCACGCGGGGTAGCGACTCCAGGTTTTCTGCTGGTGTTGTGATCGATACTGCTCCTCATTAACTTTGCCATCTCATTCTCCGCTTCTTGAGAGCGCCTGCCAGCTGCGGATATCCATCTGGATTCGGCACCTGTTCCTATTTTTCCTTCTGGTGCTACTACTTCGTGGCTCTGCAATACTCACCAGAAATACTTAGCTTCAAGTATTGAAAAATCTGTTCAGGAAAAAAAGTTGATTCAATTTGACAATTTTCAGAGGAGAACTGGTATCTTTCTGATTACGCTTTTGGGATTGTTTATTCTGTTTGAGGCATACTGGATCAGAGCTAATGGGCATTTTGTAACCCAGTACAGTATAATAAACCATATGGACTCCTGTGGGACGTATGAACAGAATCTCTGTAGCAAACGACCAAGAGAAGCTCTTGTGGGGTGCTGGGTTTGCATGTCATCGACAGTATAGTTCCCTGGCTGAGGAGGGAAGAAAATTTGGATTCCAAATTGCTTCCTTGCATGAAATGGGTTCACAGTGCTGCCAGGCAGGGAGAGCTGGCAGAGGCTCCCGTTGGAGGAGCCAGGCAGGGCAAGGTGACCCCTTTGAACAAGGGGTGCTCCCACAGAGCCGGGCTCATCGGCCTTCTGGGGCCGGTGGGGCTTTGCTCTTGTATCTGCTTCAGGCCTGTGTTTGGCTGCAAAGTGACTTGAATGTGAAAAGGGGAGATGATAATATTTATTTATTCTTGAAAATATAGCATGCTGTTCCAAATGCCGTGTGGCTATCTGCTTGTTCTTTGTGTAAGTCACCGTTAATTTGAAGGCTTGCTGCAGCCAGCGCGTCTCCTGAAGAAAGGACTTTCGTTTTTGCCCCAGGAATGTATTAGAAAGATGGGTAACAAGTATGAGAACTTGGATGTCTTTACTGTTGCTGTACAAAGATGAGGTATATTTTTAGTGTTTCATTGAAAACATTCTGTAGAGACAATGTTTAGTGATAACCCAATCAGACTGCGTAACTGGGATGCACGTTGGAATATACCTGTATAGCAGTAAGTACTAATTATGCAGATAAGCAGTGCAAGGCCTGTTTACTGCCCATATTGTGTTAAACCTGCTTGATAAAAAGCTAATCTCTTCTTAACAGATCAGGATGATTAATACTTCATCACAGGGCAAAGGCTGCTCTTGTAATCTGAAGTGTTTGAAAAACAAAATGAGAAGTCTTGATCACAGAATCCCAGACTGGTTTGGGTGGGAAGGGACCTTTCAAGGCCACCCAGTCCAACCCCCCTGCAAGGAGCTGGGACATCTCCAACCAGATCAGGTTGCTCAGAGCCCCGGCCAACCTGGCCTTGAACATTTCCAGGGATGGGGCACCCACCATCTCTCTGGGCAACCTGGGACAGTGCTCCACCACCCTCAGCATAAAAAATGTCTTCCTTATGTCCAGTCTGAATCTCCCCTCTTTTAGTTTAAAATTATTACCCCCCATCCAATCACTACAGGCCTTGCTAAAAAATTTGTCCCCATCTTTCTTGCAGGGTCGATGGTTACCATATGCCCGTGCCTTGTATGGAATGATCACTTTCTGTGATAGTAATTAATGAACTGTTTAAGTTACGGAGGACATTCATATTACTGACACTGATGTAGCCATGAGATGAGCTTTTAATTGAGTAGAAGTGCTGACTGGTAAGACTGTAGGATAAATCAGACTTCCGTTTTATGCGTGCAGTTTGTACTTAGAACTATATAGGTATTTTTAGCAACAGAAGGTCATTTACATACTCATTTTAAAATGTTTCAATGCTAACAAGTGGTGTTTGTATACACATACTGCACTTACCAGCATCCCTTTCACTACAGCCACACAAATCCTCTCTTCCCATCAAATGTTTGCAAGAAAGTGGGGAGGGGAAGAGGGAAGAAGGTAGCCAGAGGCTGGGCATGCGGTGCTGAGGAGTCCCTTGGGAGAAGAGAATGAAATGCCCGTGCAGCTTGCTTTGATACTGTGGTCCTGTACAGTTCCTCTGTTAGGTGAGCAGAATGTGCAGTGTGTGCTGGCTCTTAGTCAGTCACCTCTGTTACTCACCATCTAGATTCCCCCTTTCTCTGGTATACTCTGAGAAAACGTGCTTTCTAGTTCTCTGCTGCTGGAGAAACATGAAAAAATAATAAAACTGAATTATCTCTCAAAAGAAAAACCCACCCTTTTGGCATTTCAAATGAAAATTGTTTAAACTTTGAGCATAAATCTAAACTGATGTTTTATTTGAAGTGTTCTGTGCTGTAATAAATAATTTCTATACTACTTTATTGCTGGGTTTAGTTATGATATAGGTAAAACAAAAGAGAAAATTGGTCTGCTGTGGAAGTTGAGAGAACATTACTCATAGTTGCAGCAAAACTCTAAGTCCTTACTGAAATAGCTACCATCCTTGAATCTAGACCACTGGAAATGTGGACAGGACACACAGATTGCAGGTGAAAAATCTCTTGCAAAGGTGCTAATGCCTTGGAAATAATGACTCTGTGCGCAGTCTTTATAGTAAGAAATGAATCAGCCTGAAGTTGCTGTATTTTATTTCTTAATCACACTAAATGACAGAGAATTATAAGACAAAATGGCCAGTGAAAGACTTCTCCCCCCCACCCCCTAAATGATGGATTTGGTTTACTTACTATGCTATACAGTGACTTTATTCTACAGTCTTTTTTGCAGTTAATGTGGGTGGGTGATTAAATGAGAGGTTTGAGCAGTCAGATGTGGAAACACTTTGTGTACAAGTTTAGGTAGAAGATTGGCTTTTTGGTATGATTTTGTGCCTAGAGATGAGAAGTTGCTCTCAAGGTGTATGTGCGTATACCTACCGTGTATGACATTGTACAGCTGATCATCTTTGTGTGGAGTAATAGCACACAGGCGTTGCCAGATTCTATATTTTAAGGTAACAGCCACCTCTCGGAAGTCTTGGGTGTGAGTAGTCAGACTTGTGATTAAATTCATCTGGACTTCATACTAACTGGATACAGAAGCATTTAGCCATTCAAGTGGGAAGGAGAGAGTGTCCCTGTTAGAGGTTAATGGAAAATCAATAGGTGCTAAGGCTCTACTATAAACAGAAGAATTTCCCTAAAGATTTGGTAACAGACTTGCTCTGTGAAATGCACCTGTGCAACGTGGAATAGAAAGAAATAGAATGTAAAATAGAAATGGAGAGAAGTTATCAAGAAGGTTCACCTCATCAGTGTAACTCTAGTTCTAGACACTTAAGTCTAGAACTTAAATGGACTCTTACTATAAGTGTCAGTATTATCCAACGCATCTGGTCTTCTTTCAATGAATTAAATATGCTTGAAGGTTGCATCAGATGTGTCTTGGATTTGACTGGGATAGAGTTAATTTTTCTTCCTAGTAGCTGGTACAGTGCTGTGGTTTGGGTTTAGTAAGAGGATGATGTTGGTAACACAGTGATGTTTTAGCTGTTGCTGAGCAGTGCTTACACTAAGTTAAGGACTCCTCAGCTTCTCGTGTCCTGCTGGTGAGGAGGCTGGGGGGGTGCACAGGAAGCTGGGAGGGGACGTAGCCGGGACAGCTAACTGCAAAAGGGACGATAACTCTACTTGCTGTAGGGGATGGGAAGCACTTTGATTTATAGATGAGTTCTTGATCACATAACTGACTAATGATCTCTGCCAGCGATACCACTACTGGCGGTGGTTTAAGTATTGACAAGAGGTGAAGGAGGATTTTGTGCTGCACAGACTGTAGTATGGTAGCACTGAAATGTAAGAGGCAGGCGAGTTCTTGCTTTGGGCTGCCCACCAAAACTTCCATGCTGGAGGAGCTGGGCAGCATGCAACGTGCAGCCCTCGCACCCCTCCTCGAACCTTCGTCATGAGGCTGAAAGTTTCTTCTCCCTTCAGTTTCTCTGTTCTCCTACATCAGTTGCTTCAAGAGTGTGCCTTTCTGCTGTGGAGAAGCTGCAGGGTGATTTTCATTCAGTACGGAAGGCAGCTGTGGGCATTGTGCTGCTGGAACAGGTGCTGCACCCCCAAAGAGCTATTTTCAAATACAAATACCTACACAAATACGTGTTTTCAAATATATCACAAGTTTTCAGCCCATCATGAAGACTAGTTAGTTCTAAATATGCCAATGCAGTGGCATTTTGTGTGAAACCTGTCATAAATGTCCAAAAATAAGGCAATTTTCTGGACTTATAACTTACACAATGCAAATGGAAAACTTGGCTATTGTGTTTCAGTCTGTGACTCATCTCAGAAGATGTTAAGACCTGTAATAAATCCTGCTGCAATAAATTGTTCTCATTAGCTTTCCTTGTGTAGGCATTTCCTTAGTCTGTGCTAGTAGGTACGTTCCCTTTGATGGGAGAAAAATGTGTAGGATCTGATTCAGTGAGGCACTTCAGCATCTGTCTTCACCTTCAATCACGAAGGACACGGAGCGGGAAGGAGTGCCACTCCAGTCAGATCTTTGTGGTGCTGAATCCCAGCTCCACGCAGTGGCCCAGAGGGTAAATTGCTTTTCAGACGAGGAGGACTGTGGGAGGGGAATAGTGCTGTGCTTTGCTGCACTTGAATATCACATTGATGATTAAGATAGAATTGCTGTGGGCAGTGAGTTTTGGTTTTTGTTTTCTTCTCCGCAGGTTTGCAAAGTCATGCCTCAATTCTTTCACTTAAGTGAAAGTTTACTATGAAATAGAGAAATACTTGTGTATTTGACATAAGCTGATGAAGTTCTGGCAGTGCTGTCACTTAAATTATTGCTTAAACTTCTGTGTGCCATTTTTCATCCCACGCATCTAAACAAATGTCTCGGTAAGCCGTGTCAGTGTAGGGGGAAAAGGCAGTTCCTGATGTTCAGAACCCTTTTTTGTGGGGGAGACCACTTGTAACCACGTAAACTTCAGTTCCTCCTTCCTCACCTCTCCTCTTTCCCTACCACAGCCATGAAACTGCGTAGCTAGTGAGCTGAGCTGTACCAGCCTTTGGTAAGAATCCTTCTTGATGACTTGCAATGACAAGTATTTATACAAATACTCAACAGAAAATTGTTTGATTCGAGGTAGTCTGGGTTGCAGTTAAAATCCTTGTATTTAGCACAGCCTTGGCTTCTCTGGCTCCAGTATGTAATATGGTCTGTAGCAGTGGTACCTAGCATCACTCTTTAAAATACCTAGAGATAATTGGTTCTGACTTTCTTATTCTGTGCTCTTGTCCGTTTACAACAGTATTTAGTCACCTGAACCATGAATTTTCAACTCAGCCATCAATTACTGTAGAGAAAATCTACAGTCTGGTAGTAGCTGACTTGCTGTTGGCAACCAGCTAAAGAAACGCTGGATCCTGTGGCCACCATTACTCTAGCAGAAGTGGTTTTTGTTACAACGGTTGTCTTTCTCCATCAACACACTACTTGGACATAGGTCCTCTGCTGAATATGACGGTGGCTAAAGAAGCACATTTGAATATGGAGGTCTTCCAGTACCTCAAGGGCGCCTACAGGAAAGATGGGGAGAGGTTGTTCAACGGCCTGTTGTGACAGGACGAGGGGTAATGGTTTCAAAATAGAGGGAGGCAGATTTAGATTAGATACTAGGAAAAAAATTTTTACACTGAGGGTTGTAGAACAGTGGCCCAGGTTGCCCAGAGAGGTGGTGGATGCCCCATCCCTGGAAACATTCCAGGCCAGGTTGGCCGGGGCTCTGAGCAACCTGATCTGGTTGGAGATGCCCCTAGTCCTTGAAGGGAGGTTGGACTGGGTGGGCTTTGAAGGTTCCTTCCCATCTAAACCATTCTGTGATTCTATGACTGGATTAAGAAAAAGCAAAACAAAAGCTGAGCGCATGCTTTGTGCTTTTCTCTGTGGCTTTCAAAGCACCTAACGCTGTAGATGAGGCCGCGAGGTGAGGATGCAGTGCTGGTGATGAAAGCGATACCTTGGCCAAGCACCTGGCCACGCAATGTATTTTGCCAGCATTATGTTATTGATAAGCAAAACCTTATCACCGAAGATACAGGCGCCCGTGCTAGCAACTGTCATCAATTGATCCAGTTCCTGCTGAGATGTTTCTGGCAGCTGGAATGAGAAGGAATCTGAGGAGGAAAGCTGTCAGGGGCTGATGGCTGCACTTTTGTGGGAAACATAATGACAGGAACACAAAGAAGGAAAGGAGAACTGCATGGTGGGAAATTTCTGTAGTATTCTTCTGTTTCAGCATGGGAATTGTTTGTAACTTAATTTCTGGCAAGGGCTGGGCCTGGCTGCTTTAGGAAGCCTGTTCCTGTGGAATGTTCTTGTCAGGCTTGTGTTTTAGTGGGTTCAATTGGATTCCTTACATTTCTCAATGTGGAAAACCAAAACACACTATAGCACTAAACCAGTGTTTTCCCTTGGTATTAGCTGAAGGTCAAAGCATGAGAAAGCATTCTTAAATATCTTAATAATGATACATGTTGGTGAACTGAAAAAAGACACTTTGGAAAATAGAGGCATTCAACAGCGTTTCCGAAAACCTTACCCTAAATTTTTCCTTGGCGTTACTGCAGAAGCGTTGACTGTGCTATCTCAGTGAAAGTGATCCCAGAGTGACTTAAGTGACACTTCTATGGAATTATTCTAAATCCTTTTAACTAAGATTCGAGCTAGAGGTGGACTTGGAAAAAATGCAGGCTCTGACCTTTCCTGAACATGAAAATTTGAGTTTGAATGCTTGTTTTTGGTGTGCTTTTGACTCATAGACAAGAATGACAATCAAATGGAAGTACTGATTTCTTTCAGTGTAGTCAGGATAAAGAATATTGACGTATTGGGAGACTTGCCTGGAACTGTCAAAAATAAGGTTATGATCTGAGATGTTCTCTGTGAAATAAGCATCACTGGGGAAGCTAATGGTAATGTATTAAAATATATGCTGAGTTCTTCTTCAGGTGGTGATTTTTAGCTGTAAGTGCCCAGAAGAATGGATTTCCTTTCCTCATGAAGGAAAAGGCTTCCATTAACTCTCTGCTGGCAGAGGTGATAGTCCTGGTACGCAGAAATTCCTTAAGCGTTGTTTTATTCCAGCTGGCTGTGTTTTGCTCTGTAGAGTAGTTCTTAATTAAAATCGAAAATTGTTTTACTGCCTAATTATTTTACTGAGCTGAGATCATTTAGGTAAATAACTCTTTCCATGAAAAGAACAACATCAATCCAATGTAAACATGTGTGTTTGCCAGAGATGAGCAGTAGGCAGTGTCTCACAGAGCACATCTGAAGCGTACGTATATCACAACATAGCCGGCTGACATAAGATGTATGTTTTTCTCTTAACTATTTTCAGAACATAGTTGTTCACAGAATACACAGAAAACCTGCCTGAGAGTTTATGGATGTGCCACTTGCCATGTTATCCTTCAGGCAATTGACTTGGGGCATATGTTGAGCAGGAAATCTCTTGCAGTAAGTACTTCTCAAGCCTTTTGTGTCAGATTTCTAGTGAACAGTTTGTAGAAGTTTTGGGGTTCTTTTTTTTTTTTTCTGATTTACTGCCCTGGTCCGCTGCCATGTGAACAGGTGTGGGAGCAAAAATATGTATGATGAAATTGTGGTGGTTTGTCAACAGTGCAAAGATTAGTCCCAAACTAGCATTTAAAGAATGAGATTTAACTGGCTGGCTTCCAAATGTGTTTCCAAATTGCACAGTAGATCATGTGTCTGCAATTCCTGTGAGTGGGAAAAGTAAACCCGGTGAGGAAGGAGGAGTAAAAATGAGTTTCCATGACAGCATTTGCAATAGTGTTTGAGGATGTAATTTCTGTAACAGCTAGGATAATGAGAATGAGCAGATTTTTGCTGTCCTTTGACCTGGGTTGCTCTTACACGCGTAGCTCAGCTGCTTTCTAAGTTATAATGTATTGCGTGAGAGTAAGCCCTTTGCACTGGTGAATGAAAAGGTGGTGCTTTGGAAACTTATGTAACTCATGTAAAATCACTGCTGTAGCATGGAAAGTTCAAAAGCAGATTTATTCTAATGTCTGCGAATAAATAGCCTATATACAAAAATGCAGAAGCACAGTAAATATAGTGGAGCCAAACAGCATGACAGTGGCTGGTTAGTTCCTGCGTAGGTGAGTAGTTTGCAGGATTGAATGAAGTCGTTCGTGTTGGGAGAAATATTATAGTAGGATTTCTTCATGGCAAAATGTCAAGTATTAAAAATAAACAACAGCTTTAGAAACCAACCTGATGCACGACTGATGCGTGAGTGGCTGAATTAAATGTGAACCTGGAGAACCCAGGAATGTTACCGTTCCCTTTCAAAAAAAAAGACAACTGGCTGAATAAGCTGCTGTTTCCACGTTTTAAAGGGACTGCTCTTACCCTCCCAACAATCAGCGGTGTAATTCTGAGAGCATGAGAACCCATTTCTGAGCAGATGTGTGCTAGTGTTTGTGGCTGTCTAGAGTGCTTCCACGATGAGGTAATACGGCAGTGCTGCCCATGATTGTGGACTTAAACACTCAGCTTGTTTTTAATCAGTCTGTAACTATTATTAATTGACATTTATGTAACTTTAAAAATTCACCCACAGATTAACATATTACAAATGGTAAAATATACATCAGTCTGCCACAGAAAACAAATCAGGCATTTTTTGCTCTTGTACATCTTTTAGGGGCACAGAACTGACAAAATTTTATCCCAAACTACTGAGAACTTGTTTGGGTAGAAAAGCATCCAGGCTGAAATTCAGAGGGTTTTTTGCAGACCTATAAATGATGATTTTACATTGTGACTATATTAATTTTCTAATTTTTTTTGAAAACACTGCAGTAGCATGCTTTAGAGCTGGGGTATCTCTGTATGGAGAAGCTATTTTAGGAGTGAGATTTGTATGGGTCTTCCTGAGCTTATGCATTTGCACTTGTGATAATGGTATTGCGAAGCCACTCGAAGTAAATGTTTTGAGACTTCTAACAGTAGTCAGAAAATAGCTTTTTTTCTGGAACTCATTGGGCCATCCAGAACACATAATGCTTGGAATAGAGACTTGCTGGTCAAATCAGAAGATGTATGAGAGAGAGAATAGCTTTGGGATTTTAGCTTCATCTCCCAGAAATAATCCCTTACTCACCCAAAGAGCAGTCTTGGTCAAGGTCATCTGACTCCTGTATGAACTGCGTGCACTGAGCTCAAAAGGCGTACGTTGTAACTCTGAAGCACTTCAGGTCTTTCACTCTTCCAAAGGAGAATTAATGATCAGCTAAGTGGAACTGAAAGTTTGCTGTAGAGGCATGCGTGTGGGATCTCATACGACTTGTGGACTTCAGCAACAGCCAGGATGGCCATGTTTGAGATCTGTTTTCAGTGAACCAAGTGGTGTTTGCTGTTCTTATCCCTAGCACTATGAATATACCATGGTTACAGACAGCGTTTGCATCTTTCTGTTGGAACATGCTGCAGTAGCAGTTAGGTGAAAAATTCAGAAGTGGGAAGTTATGAATTGGATATTGAAAGTATTTCCCTTATTAAGTGATGGATTTTTGTGTAAGTGTCTTTGCATCTTTTACCTAATGCCATGATTTGAGTTATCCTCAAGTATTAACATATCTTCATGCTTGTCACTTCTGCAGATATATCTGTATAAAAGCACTATTGACTGAGATCCATGGAAACATCTCAAACAATAATCTTGGTTTTCATATCTCTGGGAAGTATCTAAGCTGAAAAAATACAATTGAATCTTTCTGTGTTGTCTGTGCAAGCTGATGGGATCCTGAGTTGGGATCTGGATCAGCCAGCTTGTACTGGCTGTCTTGACAATGTTCACCTCGCGCTAGTTTTCACAGAGAGAATACATTCAATCTCAGACAGATGTTTTTGGAATAAAAATAGAATTTGTGACTTTTTATTTAGAATTTGGGGATCAGAAATGCAGAGATATGACTTAACCCCTTCCAAACGCACTCCTTGTAGTCCTAACCTAGTTTTGGACTTGCAGTCACAAGGAAATCTGCAGGCTCCTCTGTCCCTAGGACATTTTTTTTGTGGCTTTCTTCTCCTCTGAGCAGTCTGTAGTTATATGAATACAAACAGCAAATAGAAGATAAATACAAGAAGGTATGTAAGAAGGACGTAACCCACTAGCTAGGTATTCATTTGTTTGTATTGCTGCTTGCATGAATGCAAAAATGAATCTTTACATACTGTAAACTCAAGATCAACGTGTAAAAGAAAACAATATCTTGTCTCTTTTTTTAAAAAACTGAATTCTGTAGTATTATGACTACATGAGAAATTGTGATGAATGCTCTCCTCTTACTGCTTTCTCTTTAGGGTAAAAGCAATTAAGCGGTATTATGAATGTGAGAATTTAACAAGACATTGGTATATGTTGAGATTTATTTATGCACACTTAATTGAAAGCAGAAATGATCGGCAAACATCAAGGTAATGACCTGTACTAACCTTGACATGGCTGACTGAGGAAATTATGCCTTGTCACTAGAGATACGTGTTCATTTCATTGAGTTACTTGCCTATGAATAATCTTATTCACAAGATCTGAAAGCAGTACCATGCAGTCATCTTCTCATATATTCTTAGCTATTGCATGCAACTCTGAATTAATTTACTAGGAACAAACCCAAGCGCTTCTGGCCTTTCATAAGTAGGAAGTTTAAATGTCAGGAATGAAATCATCCAACTTAATACCGTAGGTGTGTATCATAAGACTGTATTTCATAACGAGTGCAGAAAATCAGCACTCAAACTATTGTATTCACCTCTGTGGAAATGACAAGAAGTATATGTCGTGTTTTTTCATCTGCCTACAGGAGTCTACCCATCCTTGCCTTTCTGTTTGCTGGAAATACTTGTAACGCGTCGGGGAGCAGGTGAAAAAAGTCATGCTCTAGATTCTGAGGACTGAAGTTGAGTTGGAATGACTTGGAATTGCTTTCTAAGTGCTAGATGGTAAACTTGGTAAAGGAAGGGGGAGTTAGAGAATGGAATACATATATTGAAGTTGCCGAGATGTATTTGAAAATTAGGCAGTATCTCTTCAGAAGTATCTGTTTAAATGTTCTCATCTCTTCATACAAATCTGAAGTAAACATACCACTGACTTGGTAATCGCTTTCCCGAGGCTCTGTCGATCCATTTAAAAAACCCAGTTCTAATAAATGCTTGCTGGTTTCTTCTGCATGTGCTATGCTGGTAAACCCGACATGGAGAATGGTGCAGACTTTGGGTTTTTTTGGTTTTTTTTTTTTTTTTTTTTTGGTTTTGTTTTTTTTTTTTT